>JAYJLV010105079.1:0-11709 GCA_036873485.1 Torymus texanus | reverse complement strand
ACTGGAAAGCTGAGAAAAAAATACGTTGGATAGACTGTTCAAACTTCTTTTTAAGATCAATATTAGTATCCTAAATACGAGTTGAAAATAGCATGAATTGACGCTGGCGCGCTGCGCTGGGAGAGTTGAGGGGAAATGCCTCATATATGTTGTGTATCAAAGGTAAAATAACAAACATTTTATGTTCTCTTCGTCTGCGCCAGATTTTTCTATTGACTGAAATATTTTAATGCGAATAACAAGTTTCGATGAGTCTTGATTTCGTAAGTTACTTTATAATTTTAATTGATTTAACTATACTATTGAACAGAATTCATTATACTTTTACGTCTAAAATTAAGTATCATAGGTTTTAATATGTTTATATCATTTAAACGCTTTGTGTTGCAGCAGGGTGAAAAACATCGTAAAATTTTTTAGATAGATTTTACTTATATCATCTTTCAAATTGTTTTTTCTTACCTGACTTAAAAGCCAGAATATCACTAAAATGTAGTTTAAAAATTGTCTGCTTTACCTTCAAAGCGATTGTATGGATCATACTACATTGGACAGATACTTGCCTTCGGAGCGCTCCCGCGCTCCTTGATTTCTATCATTATTACTTCTAAATTAGAGAAGAAATGCAATAAAAGATAGTTTTTTGATAAAATTTTTTGTCAGACCTCCGGAATACTACGATATTAAACACTAACGCTAAAAAAAGCTCAAGTCCTGAAAATTTTTACCTTTATTTTGAAAAAAAAACTTGAAAAATAGCTGCTTTTTAAAATGGTAACACATTTAATTTTGGAAAATCATTAATATCATTTCCAAAAGAGAAAATAAAACAAGAGTAAACAAGCTTTGATTTGTTTTTAGTCAAATGAAAAAATAGTGATTTCTTCCAAATTTATGCTAAACTTTAAACATTTCTAAATTTGGAAGAAATGAAAATTTTTTTAATTTTAAAGAAAGGAATGTAAAAAACTTGTTTCTTCTAGTTTTATTTTTGCTTCTGGAAATGATATTAATGATTTTCCAAGATTATTAAATGTGTTACCCTTTCAAGAAAGGACTCCTTTCATTTTTTTTTTTTTTTTTTTTTTTAGTACAAGTAAAAATGTTCTGTATTTGAGTTTTTTCTACATCTAAAAACGTATCTCAAAGTTTGAGGCAGATCCATGATCCGGGAGCCTGACCTTTTTCCTATATAATTAGTTATACATTATGAAATACACGTGAAACCGATGATTTGTTAACATATAAAATAAAAAAATGTTCAAAATTAGCTCTTTTGTTAGTATCGTGTATGTCTCGAAAGGTTAAAGAATTACCAGACTAAAAATCGTACAATCTTCAGTGTAACAATTGATTATTGAATAATTCTATAAATCTATAATCTATAAATCAATCTACTTACATTAAAGCATTTACCTATTAAAAAACGAAGCGCATTAATTTAACCCCATCTCCCACGCTACCACTTGACCGAACCTCACAAAAGTACCGCAAACTTTCTCCAACCCCTCGGCATACACCCTAAATCGACCGCGAAAAACGCGACAAAAGCCTGCCACCGCATATCCGTGCAGATTAGATAGCCACGCGTGCGCTCGAGCCAGCGGCAGACAAACAGCCAGATTAACTTGAAAAATAGCTCGTCAATCGCCCGACTAATCCATAATCCCGCCTCGTTTCCGCCTTCGCGCAAACTCTATGAGCATATATACGCACGCGCGGCGTCGTGCATATAACAGGCGTGCGTCGGGATTACAGAGCCCGTAAACCTTGCCGAATTCATTAGCTCGATATATACCTGGCCTGTAAATTAGAGCGCGTTTATGAAGCTTTAAAGGGCTGAGGTGAGGAGGAGGAGAAGCAGGAGGCTGCTTTATTGTGATAATTTGGGAATAATTGAGGGATTGCTTGGTGTAGATGAAGTCTGGCAGGTCGTTTTTGGATTTGCGGAGTTTGAACATCGTGATGAGATTACGTTTCAACACGTTGTAGGTAAGTTGAGTAAGTATAGAGTAGTTTTTAAATTTTTTTCAAGATTTTCAGAATTTTGAAATTTTCAATTTAACATATAATGATAAATATTTGATAAAACTTGTAGTTGTAAAATAAAATTATTTAGATAAAATCATACATAGCATGAGTAATAAATATATTTTTAATTTTTAATAATGTTAGTTGGTAATTTTGAAAGAAACTATATATTATATTAAACATATTAAAAATAATAGTTTAAATTAAAACAAAAAATGATAATAAGAATGGATTTTGCGTGTTGGAATGAATAACATGTGTTATAAATATAAATTTTTTATTTTTGTAAACAAAATTTTTAACATTTGTAACTAATTGTATAAAAATCTTCGTCTATAAATATAATGCTTTAATGCATTTTATATCACAATATTAACAGTTGTTTAAAAAAATTTCAACAGAATGACATTTCATTGATCACAGTTAATCAGTCTTATGAGTAGTTTTCCGACCACCTTCGGACTTCGTTGTAGTTGAAACGAAAAGTTGACAGAGCTCACAGGTTCGCAGTGAGTATCGTAATCGTCAAAAGTTCACCAGCCAGTGTTGTCGCCAACGCGTCGTCGGTCATCATTAAGGCTTCAGTCGTCTACCATCTTGCGTAACTTGAACCTAGGAAAGAAATTACAAATTTGCTATTATTAATATATTAAAAAATAAAACCATTATATAAATGTTAATAAATCTTCCCTACTTTATTAACAAATTAGTTTTAAAAATTCAGTGTTCTGATTACTTTTTGCGAAAAATTTTGAAGCTCAGACTATAAGGATATTCACTGAACGTGTTTTTTGTAAATTTTTGCGAATAGTGTTCAATTGCGCATTCATCGATTTAACTACTTTATATCTCGCATCATTTCTTTTTTCATTTTATATCCGATAGTCTGGTTCGCTCTTTCCTAAGGAGAGTTGTATAGGGTTTCAGGGTATAGGTTTCTTTTCTTAAAAATAGAGAAATTTCGTCAAAATTACTCCTAACTTTTCTTACTTTATGCGATTCGCATGTGCTACTTTCTCATTGAATCTGTAACATGTCATTTGTGAAAGTAAAACAATTGGTTTTCGCTCGTCAAAGCCCAATTGCAAAAAATCGACCTGTGATACTTAGTAACGTAAACTAGCGGATGGCTGACTATTTTTTCATGGTACTATTTACAAAAACAGAGCAAGTGACATTGTTGCTTATGGTACGTCAAAACATTTTTTTCTTGCTTTTATAATTTTACAAAGAATGATGAAAGGTACTGAATTTTTTATTTTTACTCACCTGCAACTGAATTTGCGCTTGAGATGAAGTTTTATTTTAGGCATTTAATATTAACTTTTTAAAGGTTAAATGTTAAATTAATGCCTAATGTATTATTGTACTTTGATCTTTGCACCTTAGTGCTCTGAATTTGTTTTTCCATACGGTTTTTGTTGTCAATATCGAACTTTTTTATAACTATTTTTGTACAAAATAGTGGAACCTCTTTCTAAGGGAAAGCTTACGGTAAAATTGTTAATATCACCAAATTTATTCTCAATGATAGTTACATTAGAGTATAACTTTTATTTTTGTACACTATTTATTTATTTGCATCTATTTATTTCAATTCTTACATTTTCTCTGAAAATCTTTTTTAAATAATAATAAATTCTAAGAGGTTCCTTTGATGTAGTTGCAGCATTTTGTTCATTTTTATTTTCAGGTTTATATTGTGTTGAGATTTATTCTCAGCTGATTGCATATTTAGATGCACCAATATCTCTCGTGTACTTTATTAAGTATTACTATGGGATCCGCTTGCTGGTATTGTTTCATTGTATCTCATTCCTGAGCATTTTAGCTTGCCGCCTGTGAAATAAACTGAATTCATGTGAAATGACTGCACAATAAATATATTTTTCCTTTCAAGTATTTTTATATTTTTTAACATTGGACTTAATTTTAATTACCACATAACATACAGAAAAGTTAGAAAAAACTAAAAAATTCCAACAACAAAGAGTTTTTAAATTCAAAATGGAAATAAATCATAAAGTATGTAGCAAACATTCTCATAATAAAATTTTTAATTAGGAAATTTGCATACCTACGTTACAACTTTAAGTTCAAAATCTCTGACTTAAAGCTTTTTTCTAACTTGTGCTGGCATATTTCTTAGGGCAGTGGTTGATTTAACTGTTTTGATTTTTGTGCATATGCAAACAAAGCTAGATTATTTTGAAATATATGTATAATGAGCAATGCATAAATTTGAAATGAATCGTGCCTGCATATAATATGTAATGCTAAATAATATTGAATACTTACAAAATTTTGTTAAATTCAAAGCTATTTCGAGTGTACCGTTTTAAAATACTAATTAATGGTGACCACCAAACTTTGGAATTTCAATTTCTTTTATATTCATAAATATTCACATCGCATACTAAATAAAATTTTTAATCGAGACTCGGAAACGAAAAAAATGGTTTTTTTTTGTATATTTTTAGAATAATATTATATTTTATTTCTTTCTTTATTGATAACTTTCAGATATTGAGCTTTTCATTGTATCATAATATAATCATATATCATCTATTTTTCATTGTTATCATAATATAATCATATATCATCTATTTTTCATTGTTATCATAATATAATCTTCTGATATCATTTGTCATACCTCCAATTTAAGTGGTCACCACAAATATCACATACAATTACTACGATTTTTTCTATTTTATAGAACTATAAAATTATTAATTATTTACCTGTATTTGAATTCAATTCAACTTGTTTGCTTAAAATATGGAAATTAAAAAATTTAAATGCAAATATATTAAAATTACTTTTATCTTTTAAAAAAATAAAATTTTCCGTAGTCACTTGGTAATAAATAAGGAGGTAATAAATGCAATAGATGTTTTTGAATTCACTTTTAATTAGTTTAAGTATTCCATGATCAAAATTCACGTAATCGCTTACAATATTTAGTATTCATCAATAGACTATGACTACATTTGACAATGTATTTTATTTCTATTGTTGGTGCTCAGGTAAATTCAAAAATTAATTTAATAAAGCCTAAATAAATAAAAAAAAAAAAAAAAAAAACAAAAACAATTTTAGAACTTTTGTTTTTTAATCTTTTTTCAGTTTTACACAAATAATTTCATTGTTTGAACAATTTAAGAAAAATCATTTCTTTGACACGAGTTCATAGGACGTATATTAGTGACGATTAATTATGTTCATTTTGTTTAAAAAAATGGTTGTCACGTTCTTTTTTCATACACATGAATTGGCTAAAATCTGTTGTTCGAAGACTTTGTTCACAGTCTCTCATGCGGCTTTTAAAAAAGAGAAATAATTAGAGCAACATTATTGCAGTATAAATTCTAATTTAAAGTCATGTTTCTTTATTAGTTTTAGAAAGAAAATATGAAATTCCTTATCAGTAAACTGCTTAATCTCTATTAGTGAACAATCACAATTACAAATTCCTAATCATACAGTTTTTGGTACTATCCATTTGTAACAATTGTAAAAAAAAAATACATTGACCTTCATGATAAAATCTAGCACTTATTAAAAAATAAGGCGAGTTCATTGAGAACTTAATTCATCTGTTTGTGACTTTATTCATTATTGTAATATAATCAAATAGCTCCAATTTCTGATAGATAAATTACAATTGCTAAATTTTAAACTCTATTATCAAATGCGCACTGACTTCAAATAAACCTAATTAATCAAAGGTATAAGATGTTTTCATCGCTTTTTAAGTATAAAAGGCTTTAGTAATAATCATTCAGTATTTATTTTTGTTTCAGCAAAATTAATTCTTTTCAATCCTAGCGTGTAATAAAGTTTTAATAAATCCCTTGATTTTCTTTCCGTATGTAATGACCAAGTTCGTTTTTACATTAAAATACGTTCTTATTAAAATAAATTAAAATGAAATTAAAAGTTTCTAACAGATAACTTTTTTACACACTAGGAACACTGACACTTGACAAATAATCTTGTGTATAAAAAAATGATTTCACGAATTTCGATTACTTCGTGTACGAAAGTGTTGATAACCACTTTATAAGTTTATTAATAAATTTATGATACTTCTTGTCTCTTATTTACTCATACACACACTTATTAATAAGTTTTTCTCTCTTCTCACTCTCAAACAAACTCTTAGTAAACTTTGTCAAGATCACTCTTAACATTACTCCAAAACAATATCTCTTAAAATCATTACAGTATATGTAAATTAAAATGAAAGCTAATCAACAATTTCATCGCTAGTCAGTATTCTCGCCCGCATTTTTCCTTATTTTTTTCTGTATCCTTACGTATCGAAATGTGTTATTGCAATATAGAGATATAATAATCTTTGTGTCCATTAGATAATTAAAATTTTACTGGAAGTTGATAATGTAACTTTCTGACTACATCTATTTTTACAAAGTGATTGTTTTTAACCATAATGTAATAAAAATTATTTTTTTTTTACACCTCGCCTTCTTTTTCGATTTGAGACTCCATAGAAATATACAGACTATCTTTATAGTAGCAACCATCAAACATTTGCTTAATTATATCCCATTGGTTTTCTTTAGTTTTCATGTTTATAAAATTCTCTCTGGATGACATCTACTTTTTCGTTCGTTAACATTTAACACAGACCTAGTTGTAAGTTCCAAATGTATAACACTGTGGCAAGCAATTCTTTATTTTTGTTATAATGTGATTCAATGATTTCTCATTCACTATTTGTGAAACATTGTCACATTCAAGGCAGAATTACTCGCAGCAATGTGTCAAAGGGGTATTGACGCGAAGTTATGTGCTTTTTCTCCATCTCAATATCGGTACTTACCATAGTCCTGGTTTCCATAAACACCTTCTTGGCCCGCATAATCTAAGATAAAAAAAAAAATATAACGTTAGACCAGTGAAATAATTAATTTTTATATTTATGTGAAATGATGTATAAAATTTGGAAAATGCGTAAATATTTCCTTTTCCAATTTGCTTTTGACATATTTATATGTACATAAATGCATTCAGAAATTAAAAATCAAATTTTTTTATATAAAATATTATGTTCATTTTTTAAAGAGAGTATTTACTAAAATATAACATTTAGATACTTTTTTTATTAATAATTAATTAACTCTAAGAAGCTAAAAGTAAATTGATCCCTAAATATACTTTTTATTTCTGCTGATTTATATTGTTTGTTCAAGACTTTGCATAAAAATTGCTTTTTGTTTATTAATAAACTATTGAAATACAGTTGTTTTTTAAGAATTGTAATACAAACACAATATTTCGGTTAAAGACGAACAACTTACAAAATCAGCAATAATAATGTCTAACAAATATCTAACACATAGTTTTCAATTAATGTATTAAAGTTATTTAACCATTTTTACTAATTTTTTTTAAGTACACTTCTATTCAAATGTAAAAATTTAAAACCCTTGTAACAATTAAAATAATAATCAAGATTGAACTATTACAGTTTAAATGAACAAAGAAATTAACAAGAGGTAGTGCAGCAGTAATTTGTGTAGCAAAATAAAACCATGTGATACAATATAATACAGAAAAACAAAGACAAACAAAAAGCATTTTTAAATTTTTATGTGTTATACAAACTTTGAACTAACAATATTGCCATATGTAATTTTTTTGTAACTCACATTTATTTTTAACATAAAACTTACGACATAAAAGTAATATAATAATAAAAACAAATACAAAAATGTGATCCAGCGAATAAACTGACCATGAAACTGCGGTATTCGTTTAATTGCTTCCATAGTTCATAGCAGTGTAATTGGCAGATTGACCTTGATAGTCATAGGCTGAAGAATAATTATAATATCCGCTGTCCACTGCCTCTTGTTGATAAGTAGCTGCATATGCATTTTTTCATAAGTATAAATATATTCTTTCTTTAAATTTTTATTTCGTTCAATACATATCGCTTTTCACCCAAATTTTTTTTAAGAATACTAAACTTACTTTCAACTTATGTATAATATTTTTTAATTTTATATTTGAACAACAGAAATCATACTTGTAATGTATAAAAAAACAAGAAAAATGTAAACAATCTTGGTGTTTTGTATAGCTACACAAGATTAATCAAAGTTCGAGGAAACAAATTTGGATTAAAGCTACATGTATGTACTGTTAAGTTTATTAATCAATGGTTTTTAAGCCACTGAATTATATCATAAAAAAATCAATAAATAAGAACATTTAGTTATAATATAGTACCTGCAGCTGGTGCTTTGTAGCCATAAGGGTCTGCGTAGCCAGAACTCGCAACTGGTGGTGCTCCATATCTGCTGTCTGGTGGTGGAGCAGTTGCGTAACCCTGTAATGTGAATTTAAATATAAATTCTAAAATTCTTAAATATATAATTGATTTATGTTTAAAAAATTGACATATACTTATTACTTTTGTTAATCCTTTCTTGATAAATAATAATCTTAATAGTAGTGAATCTTATTTTAGTTAAAAGAATTTTGTTAGTTTGTTTAAAATATATAATCTTTCTTAAATGTAATACTTCAAACCATGAAGATATAACAAATTTTAATTCAAGTTAAATAAATATTCTTTAAGAAGTGACCACATTTAAAATAAAACGAGGATTGAAAAAAGTTAGTATGTATACTATTATTTCTTATGCTATTATTTAATATCTAATCTAAGATGGAAATAGATCTTGTAATAGAAAAATTAAATACAAAAATTAATAATATTATTAATTATTCAAATTAAGATGCTTTTGTAAATTTAAATATATTTTCCGCAATTCTTAATAAAAGTAATGAAATAATAATGAATAATAAAAAAATAGTCATCTACATCCACATTTCACTTGCTGCAATAAATATAATAAATCCACTGGAGATAATCTTCTTAATGTAGAGTTTTTTTGAAACCATGGCACAATTTGTTTTTAAATTTTTATGAAATGATATTTACCATTACGTTTCTACTATTTTTATTTCAATCTTTGTCTATAATACACATATATAATTTTTTTATGAAATTACAATTTTGGTTAGCCTGTGAATTGTCACAAGAAGAATAAGCAGACTAGAGTTCTATTTCTCTTTGTAAATCCAATTAACATGAAACTAATTTAATTTATATTTTATCTTCAAAATTGATTATTATAATTGATAAATAAAGAAATTGAAGTAATAATCTTCAAAAATTTATGTAGTATCTTTCGATGAATACTTTCTTCGCACAAATACTGCTTGATACATGTTTGCAATTCTGTTCAATAATTGTTACTTATTCAATGTGTTTCATCTATGGTATTAATATTTCATCTACACATTCAATATTAATAATTGTACAATTGAAACTGAATGATCTATCTATATTTACTACAAATATCTTTACGATAAAATGAAAACACGATGCTGTACAAATAATGGATTTTAAATATTCTAAACAATCATTTAGCACGAATGTATGAATAAAATATTTTTTTCAAGACTGCCTAATTTCCCACAAAATTTTCCTATTATTTTTCTAATTATTGACATTTGTAAGAATTGTACTTCTCAAAGTAATCTATACTAAAAAATCTGTAGTTATTAAGATTTAACTCTTGTAAAATATATGCCTTGTATTATTTACATTTTTAATTTTTAAAGTCCAAAAATTTTGTTCTTTTAATAAACTATCAATTTATTTTTGTGCACTTCGTTAAAGATCGAATATTTATAATATAGAATCTAAAAATCTTGATTTGGTAAATGATCAATTCACATAAACCTAATGTTGCATTATTAATCTGTTTTTCATAACTTTTTTTTATTTCATCTGTTTTTCATTTCATGAAAATAAACTATTTTATTCTATCTTAAATTGAATTATAACGTTACAAACATAGTGTACAACATTAGACCTATGTCTAAATTTACCTTGGTTAGAAAATTCGAAAACTAAACACCATAATATTAAATGGCTAGATAAACTGGCCTGTCTTTGGAAGAACTTTTATTAAATAATATCTCTAATATACCATTTACGAAAAGAATTAATTCGAAATCTACAGTTTACAAAGAAGAATAGTGGATTAATTATAAAGCAACAATCACAACAAAGTTAACTAGTCATTTGATCATTAATACCTATTATTTTGTTAGTCTTACTTAACATTTATAAAGCGTTAAGGATGAAATCCCTTACAGCGTTAAAAAAAAAAATCTCATGTAAGTAAAAAAAATGTCATCTTTTCAAATATAAAGGAAAAAAGCTGTATCGACGTTTAAGAACCTTTAAATAATATTCTCACTTATTAAAAAAAAAAAAAAAAACAAAAAACAAAAAAACAAAAAAACAAAAAAAAACGAAAAAGCTTAACTATGTTCAAACGTCGTTAATAATACAGCTTCGAATTAATTTTATAAGGACATTTTCCTATCTATGTAAACCTGTCATCATCATAGTATCGTACCGCGGACTGTGCGTAATCCGGTGGTTGCTGATAGCTCTCGTAACCCTGGTAGCTCTGAGCATAGCCTTGCTGGGGGTAACCGGCACCATAGCCGGCAGCTGGTGGCGCCGCTGCTGCGTAACCGTTACCGGCGCTGCCATAGCCTGGCGCGGGGGGCTGGGATACGTAGCCGTTTGCCGGAGGCGCAGGTGGTGCCTCGAACCTCGGCCTCTTCGGTGGGCCGCTGGCGCCCGGTGGACCTCCACCCCTCTTCTGTGGGCCGCCTCGACCACCAAGACCCCCGCCTCGGCCTCCCGGACCACCACGACCACCGCCTGGAGCACCTCTTGGTCCGCCTCTGTAAATCAAAGAAAATAAAATAAAACTTCGTTATTATATGTTTGTTGAGTTTTATTATTTTTTTTTCATAATATATGTGAAAAATTATTTTGTGATATTTTACTGTAGAATATAGTACTTAAAGAAAAATATGAGTCACTACATGCAAGTGCATTTCTGCTCCAAATGCATTTGCTTAAAATTTTAGAAGAAAAATTTTAAAATTTAATATAATCAATAGTTCATTTAATATTAATTCTTTTAAGATAGTATGTTAAAAGGAAGCCTTACCGTCCACCACGACCTCTGTCACCTCCGGGTCCACCACGACCTCGGAAACCTCCACCTCCACCTCGACCGAAATCTCCTCTACCTCTACCTCTGAAGCCTCCTGCTCCTCCCCTTCCTCTGGGTGCTCCTGCTGGACCTCCAGCACCTCCTGCTGCGTCTGGTGGACCTCTGCAAAGAAGAAATACAAATAAATAAAAATTTTAAAAACTTTTTTCAATGTAAAAATTGAAATTTTTCATAATGTAACATTTTAATACTAAAATATTAATAAAACCAAAATAATATTTGAATTTTTTTTATATTTCTTTTGAAATAATTGAAATTTATATAAATTTTTCAGATCAACTTACCCAGATGGGAAGTGTCCACCACGTCCTCTGCTTGGTGGGCCTCCTCTACCTCTCATGCCAGGTGGGCCTCCTCTCATGCCACCAGGACCTCCACGTCCACGCATCATACCTCTAGGTGGGCCACCCCTAACAAACAAATTCAGATTAATGTTCTGCTTTGTCTTTTAATATGATATGAAGATGATACACTTTAACTTGATTTAACCTGCAGGCGGCCGGGGTGATGCCGATCGGCATCACCTCAAGGTCGG
>JAYJLV010105068.1:0-11710 GCA_036873485.1 Torymus texanus | reverse complement strand
TTTTGCAGAAAAAACGATTTTTTCAAATTTTAATTTATGCACTCATTTTCATTCTTTGTAATCCATCGCCTTCGAATAAAGACTGTCAGTTTCTTTTATCAAGACGAGCATTTAAAAAAAAATCCAAGCGATTCGTCCAAAATTTCTTGAGATAATCGAGGAACTTGACTACATACGGACGTACACAGACATACATACATTATGGTATATCTCTTAAACGGACTCTGGGTGGGGGGAAAGTATTTTTTACATCATAAAACACTATTCTAACTATGGTAACAAATTTCGTTCTGGCGAAACTATAAGGCTCTCCCGAGTACCGATCGTGCCTAAAAATCTATAGATAGATGTGCTTCCAATTAAAAAAAAAAAATTTTTGTAGCCTTCTAAATGTAGATTTTCTGCACTGAGAAAAAAGTTTAGTAAAAATTATTAAATGCTTTGTAAAAATGACTATACTGTCTCGTAAAGCCACACCAGACTGTAAAAACCCAAAAACTTACCATATACTTTATAAGAAATTTTGCTAGAATTATGGGAAAATTTACTATACTGTACTATAAAATTTACTGTAAAATATAGTAATTTTTTGGGATTTCCCAGTCTGCGGAGGCTTTACGAGACATTTTTTTTCTTAGTGTGTAAACTAACAAAATAAACAAAGCTAATTGTCGAACAAAAAAAGAACCCTAAGGCTGAGCAAGGTCACGACCCCGGGTGAGCCAATAAAAAGCCATAATCATTTCAATCTGTCCCGCGCATCGCCGCCTTCCCTCCACCACCGTATAAAACCACAGGCCACCAACGTATACGCGTGGCACGCGCGGTAGACTCCGAAATCACGGAATAATGGGAGTTGCGAGAACTCGTATCGACTCTCCTTGGTCCCGCGGGACACTTTTTCTTTAACGGAAGGAGAACGAACTTTTATATAATATGCGGGCGTGTGACGAGTACGCGATAGGCGAATTAACGAGAGACGAGCCGCGATTTGCCAGGACGATAGGATCTGGACGAGGGAGGAAGAGGATGAATGATAAAAAAGAAAGAAGTAGATAAGAAGGAGGAACGAGAATTTTTGGGGGAATGTATAGGAACCGGAAGATAGCAGAGTATTGTATACAGGAGCGATAACGATGGGTGAAAATCGCGCGCGTAAGGATATAGAAAGATATTTTATATCAGAACGTCAAAAGATTTTTCTAAATATGCTCAAAATATGCTCTGTTCGGCTAGCTTATGGTGTGATACGCTGAGTTTTTCTTAGGGTAAATGTTAACGGTAGGTAACTAATAACCCGTGAAAAATGAAGTATATTTTAATAAGTAATCGTACGCAAAATATTAAAATAAAATCTAAGTGAAGAGTCGATAAACGAACTTTAAAGTAAATTAAATAATTTACAACGATCTTTTATCGAGCTGCATGTAGTGTACTATTTTGTTCAAATTGGAAATTTTTTTTTTACTATAAGAATTTTGTTTTGCGTATACAGCTTTTAATATAAGCCAAATTTTAGATTATGAGAAACAATATAACACATCAGTAATTTTAGAAATGTTCTCTTTAGTACAAAATGTACTTTTATTTCATATAATTATATATCAATTATACTACACTTCTTTAAATAAGTATTTTATGTATGTAAGTAAAACTTTTTGGTGGATATTTTTTATGATATTACTTTTATATAATGATTTTTACTAAAAATGCTTCCATGAAACTAGCACGCTAGCTTTAAAATATAGTTAATTGTCTACAACTAATCGAGCTACACGCAAAATAAAAATTAAAATAGTTACAATTAATCGAAATTCGCAAAGCCTTATGTCATGTTGAAACGAAGTTGGTTAACACACTAGCAGTGAAAGAAAGCGCCATGTAAAATTTAACAAAGTAATGAACAAAATAAAGCAAAAGTTGATAAAAAAATTGTTTCACCTCATTTCAAGAAAGTTTAATCATTTTATTTTACCAAGTAATAAACTAAACTTATATATTATAACAAAATCTATCATTATTAGAGTACGCGACAGCGTATAAACACCGGCTTGTTGATGTTTGGAAGTGCTGTAAACAGAGCCGCCGAATAGCGACGCAACTGAACGGCTGTTCCATAACCGTTTTATTCTTTACGACTCGGGTATACATAGCTATTAACAATCTTTTTTTCCCTCGTTTGAAGTGCCGTAAAATATGGTGTACACAATTTTGACAGTTACGTTAGTTTTACAATTTCTCGTTGTCGTGTTGAATCTCTCGGTGGAAATTTATACCTACTATAATTACTTTTATTAGATCAACTCTTAATTTCATTGTATAGGAATTAAACGTTAAAATTACATTATGTTTAACAGAAATCAATAGATTTAAATTTCAAATCAGATTCTCTAAAAAAACGAGGTAATTTTTAACAAATATGCCGTTAGCAGAAGTTAATCAAACAATCACAAAAATCTTCTCCTCGAATAAGGTAAGTTCTGGTAACATTTTACACACGCGTATAATGTTGGTAAATAAGTCAAATTTCCTTAGGAAATCAAAAATTCAAAATTTCAAATATCATTATACATCAATAATTATCTATAATATTCTACTCGAAAGAAAAGATAAACATAATACATTTCTCGAACAAGTTCTCAATCAGATAAACAAAATCTTCAGCCATGATATTCGTCCCGGGCGAACTCGAAGAAAGTAGTGACTTCGACATTGGCACGTCCAATATTCGCTTGTCCTGCGGCGAACGTTACCGTCACATCATTGAGGACTTCGAGTTCGTCATGCGCCTTGCCGACCTTAGCGATCCAACCGTTGAAAAATCTCTTGAATTTACTAAGGAAACCTTCGACCTCTTTGTCCACCACGAGGCTAAAATTTGCAAGGTGATCGAAGATGGTCTGAAAGCCATTATATTCCAACAGATCGAGGTGCAACTTTTTGTCTGGAAGTACGACGAGAAACTTGGATTTCAGGCTCATTTCCAGGATAAACGTCTTACCACGATATCTATGAATGTAGAGACGATCGAACAGCTCGCAGGATTAAAGAAACATGTAGACGAGGAGTATAACAACTACAAATCGAGAAAATACGCGAGGAAGAAGAAACTAAGGATGAATAAGGATGATAAGCCAGGTAAGAAGAAACCGTCGCCTAAGAGGTCGCCTAAGAGGTCGTCGCCAAAGAACTTGTCGCCGAAGAAATCGTCGCCGCAGAACTCGTCACCGAAGAACAGGCCGAAAATTAGCAGACTGGTTGATCTGATGTCACAAGATTTTAGCTGACGCTTGTTTGGTTTTTAGATGCTGTTACTTATTTTGAAGACTGTTTACCTTTTTTCAGTTTTTCTCATTAGAAGTAGTAGATTACTATTTTACTATTTGTTTTATGTTGACTATGGTTTTATGGGGTAACCAATTGTAATATAGCTGTGTGATTATTTTATTTTGTTTAAAATCCTATCTTTTTTATTATATTTTGCACGTTTTTTTACGTCTGAATGTCTTTTTAACTATTTCTAATTTTAAGTTAATACTCTAATAATATTTACGTTGAAGCGTAAAAATTTTAGATTTATTTATGAAAATATATATTATTGTTTGTAAATATTATTACTTGTTGTTTTAACCTAATAGAATTGAAAAATTACTTTTAAAAATTTATTTATTTTTAAAATTGTACAAATATATAATCAAGCGTGTGTATTATTTTAATATAATTGTTATATAATTTTTTTTTACTTTTTTGACTTAGTTACCTTTAAATTATGCACTTCTTACTTTCCATTCCATCTCGTATTTAAATCCCAGCTTCGACTCTTGAATTGCCACCTTTTTTATCATTTTCATAAATAGAATTAGCTCGGGATTTTCTGTACACACACGTGAGCTCTTCTATTGGCATTTACAATTTTTCAATCGTGCCTTTGACGAGCAGATGCTCGTATAATGTAGTTATTTGTAAATAAAAATAAATTGATAAGTTAGCTGCACAAAAACAATCATCAAAATTTTTTGTAATATTCTATAAATACGTATAGTTTCTTCTCTATACTATTTTTTTTGCACTCTCAAATATTACTACTGGTGATAGTAAATTGTCAGCTTGTTCACCTCGTTTTAAAAACGTGTACAGCTTAGAAATCGCTTCAAACCAGTGTCAGTCAGAATGAATTTCAAAAAGGTATATTAATTCAAATTAAAAATTAAACAATTTTATTTCCAGTTAATCAATGTTCACTTTTGACGATAATGAAATATGTTTTATTAGTTTAATCCTGGCTGGAATCGCAGAGTCGACTATTTTTCATTAATAACCATTTGGTTATATTCATTTATTATGCATTTTATTGTTATAGTGCCCATTCCGGAAAAAACTGAGCACGAAATAAATATTTAAAACTTTTTTTTCCAGGTTACTTAGTTAGAAAATAATATTTAGAATAAATTGGTCTTACATTATTTATTTTACACATGTGGGATAAAATGAATTTGTATGTATTAAAATACCGCAAAAAAAAAAAAAATAAAATAAAATATCGAACTAAAATTTTGCAGGTATTTTAGATCTGGTTTAAAGCAATCTTTACTATTTAGCAGTGCTATTTTTGCGTACATGCATTTTTACATAAATTTTTCAATTAGCACATTCTTCAACATTATAGTTATAGTAACCATAACTAATTGTATTGGTATCAATAACAAATTATTAGAATGTTGACAAAACATGTAATAAAAATTTTGGCTCCCGAATAACTAACCTATTGTGGTTTCTCTCATCGTTTTTGACAATCTATCCATACAAAACTATAAATTCAAATGCTCTGTAATATAACTGCATTATACCAAATTAGTCTTTTACTAGACTTATGTATTATTTAAAAAATCATTTGTTACTAGATTTTTAATGGATTTGTTGGTGCCGAATTATTAGATTTCATACCAAAATATTATCAACAAAAGCAATAAATATAAAACATCTATTACAATTTTTTCGTATAACTACATTCAAAAAGGACGGTTTTTGCATTTAATTCATTGAACTATCGATTTACGTAAAAATTTTAATACAAAAATTGTAGGCCTCATCACAACAAAACTTAATTCTCTAAAAAATTTTTTGGTAAATTTGATTCCTTACAAGTTCTTTTTTGCATTAAAACATTAAATAGAAAAGTCATGGATCTCATTAAAAGAAAACTTTTTCTCAGGGAATATTTATATCTAGTATTCGTTCATCTTAAGATAAACTGTTAAAAACGGTTTTAAAATATTTAACTAGTCAAACCCAAATCTAAGGTAAAATTCGATATTGTTTGTAAGAAAAAGGACTGTTGCACTAGTTTAAACGATGAATGCGGTGCACAAAAATATTTGTGTTCAAAACAAAGAAATTACTGATACACGATGTGTAGCGCATAATAAGATAAGAACGCTGCGAGTGTTCGAGGCTTGACTCATACACTGATAGAAAAATGTGGGGAAAAATTCCCATTTTTTGTAGTAATTTGGCAATATTAACCAAAAATACAAATTTTTCCATTGAAATATAGTAAAAATTACTAGAAAAAAAGGAAAAATTTTTATTTTTGGTGGATATTGCCAAATTACTAGAAAAAAATGGGAATTTTTCCCCACATTTTTTTATCAGTGTAGGGATTAGTGTATGGTACTCGTTGAGTCATCTCTAGCGATTTTTCGAGTCAATACATTACTTCCGACGTGTTATACTACCGATCGGCGCGCATTGTGTCATTTTTGTCTCGTCGTTCACGCTGCAAAAGTAGTGTTGAAACATTTTCTTTAAGATATGCACCATAGTACTTATGTGTGCGTCTATGCGTACATGCGTGCGGGTTTGAGCGCGCGTGTGTGTGCATGTATCATTTTGAAAAAAACCTTGAAAAATACTTCTTTTTAAAGAAAGTCTGCTTTTTTTCAAAATAAAAAATGTTGATTTCATGCAAAAGTAATAAAAGTTCAGGATTGTGCATCGAAAATGCAAGAAAATATGCACGCAATCGAACAGTCAATTTTAGGGATTAAACAGGGCAGTTTCTTTGATCAACTTTATAATATATCAAATTTATCTTTCATAACTTTGCAAAGAATCAACAGCTTTAATTTTAAAAAATGCAAATAAAGAACAATTTTTCTAGTTTTATTTAAGTTTCTTCAAAGTTTCAAGATTACCGTTTCAAGAAGCATATTTCAAGACTTTTTTCAAAATAAAACTAAATATCTCTAGAACTAGTTTTTTTGATTGTTGGAGTCGAATATTGCAGTTTTCTTCATATGTTTACATCAAAAGTCGATATCACGTCGGTTCATTTATAAATGGAATAAGTATACAAAGTAACATAATAAATATGAAACGACAGAGCGGTGTTTGGCTCAGGCGGCAAGGTACTTGCTTCCCAAAACAAACATCGCTTAGGACTCACGTTCGATTCCCCTCTAGCGCAAAATTTTCGAAGGCATTTACTTAAAAATATTTTTCGAATTTTTTCGGTGGCGGAGGGCGAGAACATGAAACCCGAGGTTGTTGTTAATTGCCCTGAGCGTATAAGTACCGAAAGGCCGTTTTACTGCGGGTTTCACTTTAGAGAGTCGCCCAACTTATTATAGGTAGATGTCTAGCGGTGACTCGATCGGTAAGATAGGGATTACCTTACTCGTCAAGCCGGGTTTGAGTCCCGGATCTTCACCGTTTGATACAAGCACTACTGTTTGAACAGAAACAGGGCGACGTTAAATAATATAACAACAAAAAAATATATATGTATATATATGAAACGATCATCTTGATCGAATCAATATATCCTTAGATTTGCTCGTATATAAATATAAATACAAACATGCACATACACGTGCACAAACACGCATGCATGTACGTAAAGACACACACATAGACGAGACAAAAACGACGCAATGCGCGCCGATCGGTAGCATCGTAACTTCGCGGCCCTAATCTGTTGACAGGAAAAATCGCTAGGGATGACTCGATGATTATCGCATAGATTGAACCCTATGAGTTAAGCTTCGACGACTCGTAGCATTCTTATCTTACTATGCGCTATACATTGTATATTAGTAATATCTTTATTTTGAACACTACTGTTTGCGTGCACCGCATTCGATACGTTTCATCATTGAAGTGTGTTTAACCTGTACCTAAAATTTGCTCATAAGGAAACAACCTATATGTGAATTTCATTTATGGCGTAGGACAAATGCAAAGGCAGAACTCGGACGTATTCGTGGGGGGGTCCGCGCGGCATAGCAGCAGAACCGAAATGGTAGTGGAGAGCGAGGGAGGGAGAGAGAGAGCGAGAGAGAGAGAGAGAGAGGGAGGGAGGGAGGGAGAACGAGTGAAAGTGAGGGAAGCGCACGCATAGGCAAGGAAAAGCCCTGCGCGCATATACAGGTCGCAAAATCTTCCCTCTCTTTCGCACTCTCGCAGGGTCCTATGCACTCTTCGCTGGAAGAGAAACAGCCGAAGCGGATGGGCCCAAGAGTGGGGGTGTCAAGAAATCTTTTGGGGGAAGAAACTACTGCGGCAGTATCTTCTCACTTAGGACGAAGTATAAGCGTGCCGGATGACGCGGGCAACGCCGGTGATAGATTCCCACATATTTCGAGAAAGACAAGACACGTGCGGTCGCAGCAGCTCCAGTATCGAAAACAACAATAATAAATACAACGGAGGTACGCCATGGAGCATATGAATCGGCAACCGACGAGGCCGCTGCGGATAACGACGCGGAAGGTCCAGCGTAAATCGACTCAACCGGAGACCAGTGCAAACGGCGGCGATAGAGTGGCCGCCATTCCGCCTAACGACTATTATTCGCGATACAACAGCAGCAGCTACTCGGCGATTGCACGCACGGCCCTAACAAACAACTCGGGTAACAAGCAACAGGGCGAAGGACGCTTCTTCAACAGAAATGCCGTTTCGACGCTGCCCCGGATTCCTCGATACAAAGTGCCACCGACCGGCCATCACGTGGCTAGCGCTAGCAACAGGGCACGGCACCCGGCTATTGACAATGAGCTCGCGATGCTGTTCGCAGAGATGACAAGACCTGTGTTGCCGCTCATCGAAGCCTTTCCCGACGAGCCACTCTCACCGCTGCGAGAGGAAGACATTGAGCCGCTGCCCTGGGAAATGCCGAAGGTAGAAGTATTTAATACGCCAATTGCTACTGAGGCTGTGAAGACGGAAGAGACGATTAGTACAAAGAAAAATGACACATCGTCCTCGTCGCCGTCTTCGGCCTCGTCAGTGCTTCGTAATCAAACTAGTGATAGCAGCTCAAGCTCCGGTTCGGAATCGGATAGCTCGAGCGAAACCGACGCGGAAGACGAGCAGAAGAACGAGAAGCATGACGTGGTTGCCGTACCACAGGAGCCACCAGTAGCAGCCGCTATTACTGCTGTGCCTAAGCCGCCGGTAAGAGTCAAGATACCCATCAACAGAGCTATTATTAATCACAGCGTGGTGACGAACGAGAAATTGAGTGATTCGGAAGACGAGACGCGGAAGCTAGAAGATAAAAAAGCTATCAACTCGCACGCGCAACAAGTACGGCTATATGGCAACGCCAAGCTTAATCTGTCTGATTCTGAGAGCGCGAGCTCGGAGACAGAAGCTGGAAAAAGGACTGATAATGTAAAGACGCCCGAACAAGTTGCCGAGGATATAGCGCCGAGCAATGAACAGCCGGTGCAGGAACAGAAAAATGATGCAAATGCATCGTCCTCGAGTAGCTCCAGCTCGAGGTCCAGCTCGAGGTCCAGTTCCAGCTCCAGCTCGAGGTCCGGCTCGAGGTCCAGTTCCAGCTCCAGCTCGAGGTCCGGCTCGAGGTCCAGTTCCAGCTCCAGCTCGAGTTCTGGATCGGATTCTAGTAGTAGTAGTTCATCGTCGAGCTCAGAATCGGAGGACGAAACAGAAGTCGCTGTAAGCAAAGAAAAAGAACAATTGACCAAAGAGGTTTTAGACACTAAAACTGTGACTGAACCGGTCACTACGATAGTGCTGAAAAAGGAGGTTGCAGTACCACAACTTCCAAAACAATCAACTACCAAAGTTAAAGTATGTGATAATAGTGCGGAGAAATTAAAGAAGGTAACTGTTGAATCGCAGGTTCCGGAAAAGCCAAAAACATCGCGAACAATAAGTTCAGACTCTGTAGATCAAGCAGTTCGAACAGACAAACTGAAAATATTTAAGAAAGAATTGAAGAAAAAGTCGGCATCAGGAACAAAAGACTTAGTGAGCTCGGGCGCTGATTCTAATGGCGACATCCAGGCAAAAAGAAAAGCCTCACCTATCAAGGAGAAACATCTGAAGCAACCGGAAAAGTTTATGAAGCTCCAGTTGAAACATGACGCAGATTCTTATAGGGCGGTCAATAATAAAGAATCAAGCTTTAAAGTACCTCTAGAACGGAAAGAAGATAAGAAGGCGATTACGATTAAAAACAAATCGATCGCCTATACCAAGATACCCGAAAAATCTCTAGACAAAGGGACTGCAGCGGGTACAGCAATAAATAAATCGGCGTCCAGTATGAAAGGCTGGAAAATACCCAAGAAATCAAAAATGACGCCTGAGAAAATTGCGTACATTGAAAAGACTACGACGCTAAAAACTGAATCAAAGGATAAAAAGGCGAAAGACAAATCGGAGCATAATGAGTCGTCCAGTAGAAGTTTAGAATCCAAATCGTCTACTAAAATAGAGAAAGAATCGTCCCGAATAAAGTCTGAGATAAAAACTTCGCTGGATAAAGAGAGGAAATTGAAAAGATCGAAAACAAAGCCGAAATCACGCGCGGTGATTTCAAGTGATACAGAGGACGAAGTGGTAACCGTTAAACTCGAGGAAAAGACCTCGTATCATAAACAAACTTCGAAGATTGAGGAACGAAGAAACGTAGAAAAGGAAATTAGAAAGTCGAAAAGTTACGTTCCGAAGGATGAGGTAAAGTCAATAGTCAAATCAGAGCCTAACGCGGTACCTAAAGAGACAAAGCACAAATCCATCAAGTGTGAAGATCTTAGCTCCGTTGACAAAACAAAAGATCGCACGACACTCACACCGCCCAGTAGTACCAATGACACTGTCTTTAATTCTCCGCCGCTGAGTGCCAATAAGAAATTGGCACTGCATGCAGTCTATGGTCGTCGTCTTCTTAATGGTCCCGCACCGCGTATTTTCATCTTGGACACACGAATCACCGCCACCACTTACATTCCAAGACGGCCCTGTGACCTTGAAGATGATAACGAACTCAATGAGTGTTCACGGATAAGAAATCTTTCAACGTTAACCTCTGCGTGTACGATAAGAGGTAATTGACTGATTGTTGATACTTGTTTTTGTTGTGAATAAGTCCCCTATTAAAAAAAAAAAAGGTTTTATATAAGATGTCGTTATTCTATTGTTAAATATATATGTTTAAAAATCATTGTTTTTGTTGTAAATTCTGTTAAAAAAATCTATTGATACGAGGTTTGTTATTTTAATTTACGTTAACATAATAATATATAAATAAATGTTTATAGTACTATACTTATAGTTTGATTAATTTATTTGTGAATGCCTGCCTCCAATCCTCTTTTTATACCTAACTCAACAGTACCCCCCACATTGATTCTCTTATTCCAGTAATTAACTGGTCTGGGAGGTTTGAGACAAACGTCGATTAATGCGCGCTACGAGCAAATGCAAACACAGATGTGCGATTACCGAGGAATGAATGTTGATTCAAAAACTTTTTCATTTTATACGTTAAATTCTCATTCATCATCATTCATCCCATTCTCTTCATCTCGGTGAAGCTTCTCAGTTTGTTGACTATAATTTTTCTTTTGCCAAAAAAACAATTTTGAATTTGATTTTTGATTTGTTGTAAATGTTACAACCACAATTTACTTAAAATTATAAACTCTTTTTGAAAGATTTTAAAATGATTTACATTCTTATTTGTATTTTATAATTTATGTTTCTTGAATTAATTTCTTAAAAACTATTTGACTTTTCTCTATAAAACTAATAATATCACTAAAGCATTATTAAAAAACCGCTGCCAAGTCATTATCACGTAGCTTCCACAAACTTAATTTGTTGTGCTAATAAATAAATTCTTTACGTTCAAAATGATTTTAAAAATTATTATTGATAAATACATATTAAATAAACTTACATATTAATAATGCACAAAATAATTACACATATATTAAAATTTAAATAAATAATATTCATTATTTCTTTTAGAAAAACATCGCAAATTCAAGCATATTTTTTTTAATTTTATTTTTATTTCTAAAAAATTGAGTATTATACTCTTGAAATATCAACCATCATGATGACGTTTGATTTTCCAACATTTGTCTTCGGCAAATTTTTTTTAAAATTTTTTCTCAAAAACAAATAAAGTTAATATTTTGAAAATTTAATCCAATTCCGTATTAAATGAGTTTAATAAGTGGTTTAAATTTCAAGTCGATTGACAATATAGTCTCTAACAAATTATATGAATTTTAAAAACATTTTTCTCAATAACAAATGAAATAGGAATGATAACCTAAAAATTAAAAAACGAAAATGTAAGTAATTTAAAGAAGAAACCGCTGCCAATACATTGGCACTTAGCTTCCTCAAACTTTATATATTATTTCATTATTATTTTGTCAGAATA
>JAYJLV010105057.1:0-11710 GCA_036873485.1 Torymus texanus | reverse complement strand
TTGGTTCAAAAATATTGATTGGTAGTGAAAATATCTTTAAAAGTGTTTTAACGGCGATATTTAGGGGTAAACTTTAGAGATGGTTTTCACCCCCTTAATCATCGTAGCAGCAGCTAAAAAACACATATTTAATATTTTTCGATAATCTACTGATGTGCAAAGTTTCAAGAAAATCGGAGAGGGTCACCTCCCTGCCTTCCCTTGTTAGATATATACAAAAGAGATTTGTAATGAAAAAATAATGTTTACTGCTTCTGAAAGTTATTTACACGAACAAAGCCGTATCACGTCAAGGGATTCTTCAGATAATAATATTCATAATGAAGTAAATAACGAAATAATAGTATTTAATGTTTCTGAAAGTTATTTAGATGAACATGTGTTTCACAAAATAATATTCGAAATGAAGTATCTATACATCTCAAGCAAGTATTTATGGTTAACATTTATATAATGATGAATGTTCCAGTACTTTATACAGCTATTGTCAATGTCCATATAATGAAGTATCAGAAATGATTGCATGCGATTGGGACTACTGTGAGATAGAGTGGTTTCTCTTTGTATGTGTTGGTATAATGATACCTCTAAAAGGTAAATGGTATTGTCTTCAGACTATAGAAGAAGTTTAGGTATACCTGATCAAATAGAAGAATTAGGAAATGAAAATACAAAATAAACAATACCCTTTTGAGAGCAATTTTTTTATTTACCAAACTTCTTTAAAATGAATAATAAATATGCTATGTCGAACATTTTCATGTTGATTGCTCTTATTTTTAGATTTCACTGTGAATGCAACAACAAAATAAGGAGAAGGTAGCGTTAAAAGTGTGACATAGAATAGAATATATAAATCATATGTACATCTCAGCTAAAACTGAAACAAATTTAAAAAACTCATTCCTGACATTAGTGCTACTGTATTATGTGTTAAATACTCTAAGTATATGAGAGCGTCCTGTGTAGTAATATAGATTATACAGCGGAACAAATTATTTTTCATTATCGCTTTTTTTTGGTAGAATTTTAATGACATGATGACGTTAAGTTATAAGCTATAATTTTTTGAAAATAAGATTCTTTATGAGTCATAGTTTGCTGAAATCAGAATTGTAATTTTGTATAAATTCAAAAGTTTTGTTTTTATTTTAAAATAATATATCTTACTATCTTAGACAAAGACTAGCAGAATTGTTAGATAAAATTTAATACATGGCAGCATTATTTATAGAATAATTCTTCTATATAGTGTAATGGGCGCATCATAAGCGACCGCGCGCCCGGTATTATATTCGAATTGCGCGCGCTAAGTATAGTATGCGCGTTTAGCGGACTCAACCGGCGCGCCGCGGAACGAGAGGTGACGGAGCAGCCGAACGACCAGAGTAAGTAAGCTACCGTCGTGTGCGCAACAGGTGCGAAATATCGCATAGTCCGTGTAGTGTGAGTGAGAGAGAGATAGAGAGAAAGAAGCTGCACGCGCCTCCACGAGGGCAACCACGAGTGACGCTGCGCCCCAACAACGGCAACCACCGCTACATCTGTGCCTCCACCAATTGCGGACGTTATCGAGATATCGAGAGAACGAGATAGATAGATAGATAGATAGATCTTTATTCGCTTGTTCTAAGCAAAAATTTCTGATACAAGTAAACAAAACAAAGTAGCAATAATACACAAAACAATAAAACAATAAACAGCGCAGAAACAATGAATCGAATACACAAAAATGCATTAAAAATTTGTAAAAAAATAACATCATAACAAGAAAAAAAAGAAGATTTTTACATCAGTCAGTCTACTAAAACAACTGACGTGTCAATGGAGATCTTTATTTTCTCTCACATTAAAATAAATAAATGTATAAATATGTCGTAATTATAAAATGCTTAACCTAATATCACAATGATGATTGCCTAGCCTAATATCACAATGGTTGCCTAACCTATTATCACAATAATTTCTGGGACTAGCCCAATGTCAAAAACTAAGGTCTATCGGCAGCGTCTTAAGAATCTAATACTAGTATCATACTCTGAATCACAGAGGCTCCTCTGAACTCTCAGAAAAATTTTAGATCCCCACGCTGCCGGCTTCTGTGATACCGACTCGAAGAGGGGCTAAGAATCACGATCGAGGAGATACTGGCGCACCGCTCTCTTGAATGACGAAAATGATGGTAGACCGCGTAAGTGAAGAGGGAGGGAGTTCCAGAGATAGACGCATTGGGCACGGAATGCCTTGTCCCCCGTTTTGTAGTTTAGTGCGGGAATCTTGAGTTCAGGGTGCATGCCCCTACTGGTAGGTCGGGGCTTGTGCTCTGTAAAGAAAGCAGCTAGATAACTCGGCTCACGCAGCCGTAAGATTTTGTACATTAACAATGCTGCAAAGTAAAATCTGCGTGAGTCCGTACGGAGCCAGCCCAAGCCCCTCCTGTAGGGAGTGATATGCCCATCCCTCCTAGCCCCAGTGATGTACCTCATATATGTATATGCACGAGAGAGAGAGAGAGAGAGCGGAACGATAGCGAGCGGCCGTTATAACGTGCGATGGCTGGCCAGCACCGAGTAAGTAGTCTTTAGATACCCGGTGTGGCCTTGCAAATTAGTGAGCGCATCGTCCCCGCAAAGGGACGACGGATTATTGCGTCCACGTGCGAGCGAAAATCGTCTCGCCAAGTCTCGGCCTACGCGTTCGATTTTAATTGTTTAGTTCGTTTGATTTTTAATAAACTTCCCTAGTTGAATTTTAACTGTTGGGTCACGCTTTCTCATTTAGCGTCCCCAGCCCGTGCATGCTTCCGAATACCACCCTCTACCCCTTTCGTTGCAGCTGCAGCTACTCGCAGGCCACGCCTCCTAGAATACGTGCGAAACTGCGAGACGTGCCAGCGGTTCAAAGTGGAACAAAGAGCCCCAGCCGGCCTCATGGATCGTCGAGTGATCGATCGACCATGGCAGGTTGTCGCTGTTGACATCATTAGGCCGTTGCCTCTCTCCTCCAAAGGGTTCGAATACATACTGGTATTCCAAGACCTTTTTACCAGGTGGGTGGAAGCCTCCCCCATACTAAGACAAATGCTAAGGCCATGGTAGGAGAACTGAACAAGAAAATCATCCTTCGGTACGGTTGCCCGGAAGTCTTCCTGTCAGATAACGGCACAGAATTTAAGAATCACGTCGTGGAAGATTTCCTGAGGGAGCTCGGTGTATATCACACCCACACTCCCCCATATCACCCTCAAGCCAATCCAGTAGAACGGGCGAACCGTACACTCAAGACCATGGTCGCCCCTTATCTTAAGGAGCGACATAGTACATGGGATGAGAAGCTTCCGGAACTTCTCTTTGCCATGAATACGGCTGAGCTGAGTTCTACGGGGATGAGTCCAGCCTCTATGCGAGGCAACCCGAGCCGCCTGGCATACAGCGGAGGCTGCAAGAGGTAGCGGCAGACACCCCGGCTCAAGAGGAATGTTTGGCTCGGTGGAAGGAGCGGATGGAGGCTCTTCCCGAGCTGCATGAGCAGCCTGCTGCTAGAGCAAGTGAAGCTCAGCAACGTCAAGCCGGATACTATGACGCCAGCCGGCGTGAGCCAGACTTTGAAGCGGGCGATCAAGTGTGGAAGCGGAGTCACCTTTTATCCTCAGCTGCCAAGGGCATCGCGGCGAAGCTAGCGCCGAAATTTGAAGGTCCGTATTGGAACAGCGACGTCCTTGGCTCGAATACATACCGGCTGGTTGGAGCCGGGGGATAAATCGAGGAAGTGGTAGCTGCGGATCAGCTTAAACCTTTCCACACTGACGAGCCAGAGCCCGAAGAGCCGGGAGGGGAGGATAACCCGGAGAGTACGGTCGCGAGCGATCCTCCAGAGGACTCCCCTATGGACGAGACACAGCAGTGGGGACGCGAGAGGCCCTCGAAAGCTTGAGCGAGGGTCATAGACCTACCCAAGATCCCGGTAGTGCCGCCTGCACCGACCCCTCCACGACGGGGACGCAGGAGGCCCCCGGGGGGCCGAAATTGGGGGACTAGTCCGCCTATACCTACTCCAGTAGGGCCAGCGGCCCCTCTTCAAGCGAAGCAAGGACTCTGGATCTCCTTCTTTATTCCACGTGTTGGTGATTGAAGAGGAGCTGGCAGAGCAGATGCTCGTCGCCCTCATCAACATGGACTTGGGTGCGGCCCTGGAGGGTACCGCCCAAGCGTCCCTCTACGTAATTCGGGAACGGAGACTTCGCGACGAGGAGGAGCGTCTTGCCGAGCTCCAGCAGCCAAGGGATAGTCATCACGACCCCGAGGGACACGCTAGGCCGCCAATACCCGCCAAGGGCCAACCCACTGCCCACTGTGCGACCCAGACCGAGGCGGTCACCCCTCCGTTGCCTGCTACGCTATTTGGGAGGAGATGGGGGCGGCCCTGGAGCGGGTGCGCGCGGACGATAAGGGGCTTCGCGAGAGACGCGATGGCGTCTTCGCCGCCTTTGAGGCGTGGTTGAAGCGCCATCCCAATCGTTTAGAACCGGCGGCCCGCCTGTGGATGGTCGTGGCCGACAAAAAGGAGGAGATCAGCCACACGGCCAGGTGGAACGCCGAGAGGAGCCAGAAGCGGCGGTAGGCCCGCATAGAGAAGGAGGCTCGCCGCAAGCGACAAGAAGAGGAGGAGCGAGTCCGAGCCGTGGCGGAGCTGCCCAGGCCCAAGCCCAAGGCGAACCGAGGAGGAACAACTCCGCCTGGCGCACGCCCGGTTAGAGGAGGCGCGCCTTCAGGAGGAACGCCTCGCAGGCGCCCTGGGCCCAGAGGTCGCTCAGGCGGCCCAGGCAGCCGCGGCTCGACCACAGCCACCGACAGAGCGACCACCACCACCGTCAAAGCGGCCACCACCCCGGGATCGCCAGTGTCGCAACTGCGGCCACCCAGGGGTGCGGGATGTGACTCGGTGCACGATCCAGGCCGCACACAAAGAGGCGCGCTGTCAGAAGAAGGCGCGTCCATAACAGGAAAAGCAAATAAAACCGAAGATCCGACCAAAATCTGGAGTATTTATTTATGCGCCCCTTTGTCCCACTTTCTTACAGATGTAACGTCCGGGGGGCGTTAAATCTGGGTGGGGGGTGTAATGGACGCATCATTAGGCGACCGCGCGCCCGGTATTATAGTCGGAGCAGCCGTACGACCAGAGTAAGTAAGCTACCGTCGTGTGCGCAACAGGTGCGAAAGTAGCATAGTTCGTGTAGTGGGAGTCAGAGAGAGGAAGGGAGAAAGAAGCCGCACGCGCCTCCACGAGGGCAACCACGAATGACGCTGCGCCGCAACTACGGCAACCACGAGTGACGCTGCGCCGCAACAACTGCAACCACCGCTACATCTGTGCCTCCACTGATCCCGGACGGCATCGAGAGATCGAGAGAACCAGAGAGAGATAGATAGATAGATAGATTTCGATTTATTTGCCTTCGCGACAAAAAATTGGAATACCTCAAATATGTTAAAAAAAATAAATATAAAATTACAATATGTATAATAAAATAATTACAATATAAAACGTAATGCAAAAACAAAAATAAAAATAAAAGAAAATAGACATCGAGCATGTATAAAACATAGAATGAACAATTAAAAATAATGTAAAGAAATACATGTCGATGTAATATAAAAATACATGTTTGTAAAAATATAAAATACAAGCTAATAAATACAAGTCAATCTTCGTAAAAGAACAAGTATTCAAACAGAAAGTAGAGTACTAACTTAGTCAAACAACAAAACAAAAAAGCAATAAATAAAAAATAAAAGTCAAATCAAAATTAGAGATTAATAAACATCGAGCTTTGCGCTAAGTACTATTATATATCACTGGGACCCGTCCTATATATTTACTTATTGATTACACTAACCCTAACTATCACAGAGCTATCACAGAATTGACAATTTTCTAATATTACATTGGTTTTTGCCTACTTTAGTATCACAATGGTTTTTACCTACTCTAATATCACAGATTATTTTATCTTATCTAATATGTCTATGCCGAGCCAGACGGCGGCGTCAGAGTTGGTAAGGTTAGTGTAATCCGGATCCCAATGCTGACGGCTCCTAAAAACCCGACCCGCAGGAAGGCTAGAGATCGTGGTCGAGCTGGTAGTGACGCACCGCCCTTCTGAAGAATGAATATGACGGCAGGTGTCGTCTTCTTGTACATTAGTAGTGCTGCAAAGTAGAATCTGCGCGAGGCCGTACGGAGCCAGCCCAGGCCTTTTCTGTAGGGAGTGATGTGCTCATACCTCCTAGCCCCAGTGATATACCTCACACATGCATTGCTCAATCGTTGCACTCTCAGTCGTTATTCGTCTGACGCGTCTAAGTACACTACCGTGCAGTAATCTAGGTGTGGCTGCACTAAGGGCTCAACTAAACTTTTCCGGAGTGTCTCGGTGATACATGCCCTACTGAACCGCAAGCTATAAAGGGCCTTGTTGACTTTTTGCGTGAGCTGGTCGATGTGCGGTTTCCAAGTTAATTTGCTGTCAAGTGTAACACCGAGACTCACAACTTCACTACCAAACGGGATCAGTTCTCCTGACTGCAGACCAATACCTTGCAATTCCATCCCGTTTATATAATTCACGCTTTTTCGTGATCCAAAAATAATCGCTTTGGTTTTACCAGGATTGAGTTGCAGGCCAGAGTTCCTAGCCCATCCAGCCACCGTTTGCGCCGCCTCGGATAGTCGAGCTATACCATTTAGAATCTGATCTTTGGTGGTATGTAGGTAGATTTGGAGGTCATCCGCGTAGAACAAATGTTTGATAATACTTCCGTCCAGTACGTCACGTAGGTCATTTACGTAAAGACAGAATAGCAGGGGACCCAGGACGGACCCCTGTGAAACTCCCAGATTAGCTTCTAACCAATCAGAGTTTCCACATTTCTTTGAAATGACCATCTGGGTACGATCTTGTAAGTATGATTTTAGCCACAGAAGTGCCGTCCTGGAGAAACCCAGCTGACCGAGTTTACGTAACAGTGTCGTCGGGGAAATCTTATCAAAGGCCTTGCTAAAGTCAAATAGTAACAGTATCGTCAGTCTTCTGTTGTCGGTGGCCATGCGAATGTCCTCAGTCAGCTTGAGAAGTGCCGTTTGAGTGCTGTGGTGCTTACGAAATCCAGCCTGGAGGGGGTCAAACAAACTACTTTTATGAAGATACTCCATGATTTGGTCGTGGGTAATCTTTTCAAGCACCTTGAAGAGGAAGCACAGTAGCGCTATCGGATGAAAAACCGATGGCGTAGTCGCGATTATTTTTTCTTCAGAGCGATAATCTGGCCTGCTTCCAAGAGCCAGGAAAGACTCCCTGAGCGAAAGAGGTGTTAAAATTTGGCTAGATAGTCTCCTATAACCGGAAGAGCCCTCGCGATCACCCTCTGGAGAATATCGTCTGACCCCCTGGCCTGCGAGGAGAAGTGAGAGATGGCAATGACTACATCGGTTAGAGTAGTAGGTTTGAATGAAAAGCCATCCTCACTGGCAGCCAGTATTGTGCCCATTGCCTCTTCTATATTTTCAAGAGGGGATACAGAGATACCAGTAAAATGAGCGTTTAACTCTCCCGGCGTGAGATCATGTAGGTCTTCTTCTTTTCGCTTTGACAAAAGGCCGAGGTTGCGCATTTCCTTCCATATGTTCCTGTTATCATCAAGTGCGTCTGATAAGCGTCTGTGAAGGAAGGAGTTTCGCTCTTGAGTAGTGCGCACGTCGACCTCGTTGCTGAGCCGAAGAAACTCATCGAGCAGAGCAGCGCGCCGAGTGCGCTTATAGCGCCTATGGGTGGCATTACGCTTGTCGATGAGTTGCTTCAACTCGGAAACAAGCCATAAAGCATATTTTTTCTGTGTTTTACAGTTTTCAAAGATGCAATCTGGTTTACTACTAGATTTAAATAAATGTTTATATTTTCTAAAGCTCCCTCCAGATTGGATTCGATTGAATGCATATTTGCCCAGTCGCAGCGTGCAAGCAGATCATCGAGAATAGTTGGAGAAATGTTTTTATAGTCCCTGTAAGAGAAAGAATCTCGTACAGGGGTTGGTACGTATCGTGCAATAGTAGCATCAATGATTGCGTGCTAGTCAAAAGCGGGCAAAAACTCATTATTAAAGCCCAGAAACTCGTCATTCTCGTCAACAAGGATCAAGTCAATCCATGTGTGAGTTGTAGGAGTTTTATGGTGAGTCGGGCCATGCTGCACAATTTTCAGAGATAATTCTTTAGCGAGGTTTCGTATGGTAAATGCGTCCGTATCATTTGCCGATTACAAGTCGCCATTCAGGTCCCCCATGATCAATTTATGGCTATACTCACTGGCAAGATCACGCAAAGCGTCAAATAGGTCGGTGCCCTCCTGCATGGAAATGTGGGGGGGGGTCTGTAGATGACACCGACCATGATGGGGGGAGAGTCGCCCTGCTGTACGCAACAAAAAAGATTCTCCGGAATAGATGGTTTTCCCGGTCCGAGGGTACTGGAAGATGCCAGCTTCGTAACTCTAAAATCGTCCCTTACATACAGGGCAACACCACCACCATTTATATTGCGATCCTGCCTAATCAGTGAGAAGCCCTCAATCTGAATGAGGCTGTCATCGACAATTGGGCCCAACCATAACGCCACTGTACCAAAGAGATGGTAGGAGGGATCCTCAGCCATGAATGATCTAAGTTTATTAAGCCGAAATCTAAGTCAGTTGATGTTTGAAAACCCCGTCTTGAGACAAGATCCCCTCCTCCCTTCCCCAGCAGGATCCGGGGCGATTTTACCGACTCGACCGCCTGATCTGCTCCCTGACTAGCTCCACCATTGTTGTTATTGATAACCGTGTAAGCGAGTGCTTCATTACTAGACTGATGTTGTGTAAGAGTGAACTGGCACGCCGTACGTATGGCTTGCAAGTCGGCTGCTGTTGCGAATACATCCGCACGCTCGCCACCTTTACGCCTGGCCAGGAATCTGCCGCCTGAATGCCAAAAATATTTAAAACCCAGCCCCTGGGCTACTGATCTCACACTCTTAAACACCTGAAATTTTTCGTGGGGCAACATTTCGTTAATAAAGAGTTTACAGCCCGGCATACAGGCAGCAGATGCCGAACCCAGTAATGCGGGATCAATGTCACCGGTTGTTAAATAATTGTTGGCAAGCGCACGCCTGGCTCGTATTTTTTATTCCGTCTAGGTTTGCATCCCCTAACGGAGGGGTAGAAACCTGGGAGTCAGTTTCTTTGTTCTTGAAACTGCCGCTTTTTGCACCCGAGCAATCGCGATCTTCATCTTCGTCTACTCATGTGGCTCGATGATGAGCCGGTCCCTGCGCTCCGGCTACCTGCTTGACAGTGATGGAAGGCCGCGAGGATGGGGCGCGTGATGTGTTAGTGCGCGAGGAGCGCGACGTAGCTGGTTTTGAGGAGCTAAGAGGCGCGCGGTGCAGCGTTTTCGCAGGTGCAGATCGCTGCGAGGCCGATGTTTTTGTGCTCACCTGCGCGCTCTTTGACCCGATGGAAGCCGCCTTTGATGTTGGTGCTGATTTGAGAGAGAGAGAGAGAGTGAGAAAAAGAGAGAGAGAGAGAGAAAAAGAGAGAGAGAGAGAGAGAGAGAGAGAGAGAGAGAGAAAAAGAGAGAGAGAGAGAGAGAGAGAGAAAAAGAGAGAGAGAGAAAAAGAGAGAGAGAGAGAGAAAAAGAGAGAGAGAGAAAAAGAGAGAGAGAGAGAGAGAGAGAAAAAGAGAGAGAGAGAGAAAAAGAGAGAGAGAGAGAGAGAGAGAGGCCGTTTTATCGTGCGATAGCTGGCCAGCCCCAAGTAAGTCGTCTTTAGATACCCCGAGCGAGCGAGAATCATCTCGCCAAGTCTCGGCCTACGCGCTCGATTTTATTATTGTTTAGTTCGATTGATTTTTAATAAATTTTCCTAGTTGAATTTTAACTGTTGAGTCACGCTTTCTCATTTAGCGTCCCCAACCCGTGCATGCTTCCGAATACCGCCCTCTACCCCTTTCGTTGCAGCTGCAGCTACTCGCAGGCCACGCCTCCTAGAGAAGCATCGGTAACGGGAAAGGTAAGCGAGGATTCAAAACCGCTTTGTCAGCCAAGTGGCGTTGTACGGGAAAACCGGCTGACATCAGGTAAGGCTAGGTCGTAGCCAGCAGCTGGGAGTTTGCCAATAGTAGCTTGGCGCACGTGTTCGTTACCTGTGCCGCCGCGTTCCCTCGCGACCACAGGGGGATTCTCCAACGGCAAGCTCCCCGTGTGTCGGAGACACGCGGATATTACCCGGTGTACCCAAAGGGGATCGTTGACAACCCCTAGAGTTCCACCCCGTTACTATGTGTAATAGGAAAAAGTTTTGTTTTAATTAGATTTATAACTTTTGTATTTAAGATTTATGTGTAAAGTCAAACCGTGTCATGTTATATGCCAAAATGGATCATTTTTAACGTTTTTAGCCGTTTGGAATCGTTTTTTGAGGCTTAGCTCATCAAGAATTGATTGTACAAAAAAATGTTCAATAGAGAAAAGTTTTGTATTATTATTATCTACAACTTTTGTATTTAATGTTTCTGTCTATAGTCAAATCCTGTAGAGTTATAGCCAAAAATCAGTCAATTTTGACGTTTTTAGCAGTTTTTCGCTTTTAACTTGTAAAATATTGATCGTAGTAAAAAATGATTCACATACAAAAGCTTTGTTTTAATTTGTTTATTCTAATCCATGTACTAGATTTACACAGATAATTATTTTTCTACGCCGTATGCTTAAAAATAGATTATTCCGAAATTTGATTTGTTCTCGCATTTCCATGTTTTTTAATAGATCTTTCTGAAATTGAAACTCGACCCTTCCTAGAATTAGACGAGTGTTCGTTTAAAATTTTGCTGAGATCTGTCAACAATTTTTTGAGATAATCCATAAACTTGATTACATACGTACATACATACATACATTTTAGGGAATGCTTCAAATGATTCTTGGGGGAAAATATTTTTTTTTTTTTCACCAGATATTAATATTATGATGTGTTGCCATCTCTGGTGAATATATAAGGCTCTCCCGAGAAGCGGTCGTGCCTAAAAATTCAAATAATATATTTATTGAGAATAATTCAGAAAATGATGAAAAGATAGAAAATATAGTTTGGGAAGAAATTTTTGATGATTAAAATTTATATCAACAACAATTTATGAAAATTTGAAAAAAAAAAAATCTGTCATAAGATAAGTTATTCGTTATAAACATGGTCAGCTAAGAAAGCGACAAATAAGAATTATGATAATAAATTATACATTTATTTATTTTAAACTATGATCTGCTTACAGCGACCTATATAACTAAATTATTATTCTTTTCAATTACAACGAACTTCCATAAAATTATTATTTAAAATCTAATTATATATATCGTACTATATTATATAGTTGTAAGGTAAAATTAGATGTGGCCCCCCCTCACCTCTACTCACCGCTAAAGGCCACCCCTCCCTCCCCTTCCCTCAAATAACGCATATTTCTCCGTTATTTTACGTTATATTCTTGGAAATTTCAAGCTCTTTGGCCCCCCCCTCACGCCGCTGGTGTAGCCCCTCCCCCCTTCCCCACTCTCCTCCTCTTGCCCCCCACCTTTCCTCACCATCCCTCACTAATTACACCTTGTTAAGTTATTTT
>JAYJLV010105046.1:0-11712 GCA_036873485.1 Torymus texanus | reverse complement strand
AAAGAGAAAGTATCAGAGTTTTGTGATCGTTTCAACGATATCATTAAAGAGTATGACACTTGTAATTCAAAAATACCCCTATCAGATGACGAGATAAAATCCGCCTTTACAATGCAGAGCGTGACACTAGCCATGAGCTAAAATCCACTAACTTAATAAAAAGCCAATTGGGCTCAGAAATGACGAAAGAAGATATGATTAATTGTTTATAACAGCTGGAAGCACAAAGGCAACCAGAGAAATCAGAGGTCAAAGCTCATCAAGCCCAGAGCCATCAGAGTAGCCAGAGCCGTCAGAGCACCCATAGTCGAGGCACCAACGATCTGTCCAACAAATGCCACAGATGCAACAAATTTGCTGGGCACTGGGCTGCAGAGTGTTCCCTAGCCAAGTTCGACTCTGGTACTGTTATGTATGCAATGAGGTGAGGGGACACAAAGGAGACCAGTCTCCCAACAAAGTTCAGACGTATGTTGATCAGAGTAATCACAATAATAACAGAGGTAGAGATAGAGGCAGAGGTAGAGGTTCGTTCAGAGGCAAAAATGGTCATAGGGGTAGAAATAACCGACACACTCCATATGACAAAAGAAATAGATCAGAGAAAAGAGAAAATCAAGCAAATGCAAATTTAGCAGGTAAGAGTTCAGAGTCAATAAAGATAATAATATCAGCTTTATAGCCGACTCAGGTGCTACAGAGCACTTAAAACATAAAGGGTTTTTACTCAAAGATTTTGTTAAGAACATAGAATGTGAAATTAAAACTGCAAATAGAAGTAAGAAAGCAAATATTAAAATTGACGGGAAAGGTAATTGATATGTAAAGAATTCAGAGAATAAAAACATAACGTTACCTAATGTTATAGGAGCCCACAATTTATCAGAAAATTTGCTTTCTCTCAGAAACTTTGTAGATGCTAGGTATGGCATATACCTAGATGATACATAATTAGCAATATTCAACATAGAAACGAATGAAAACTGAATTACAGGAGTATACCAGAAACCAAACTAGATAATCAGTATGAACATTCAGAGTAATTCAGAGACAGAGAAAGCCAGGAATTTATACACAGCCACAGCACATCTAGTTACCTTGGAGGATTTCCTGTCACAAGCTCAAGAAAAATCAGAGGAGCTGGATAGCACAGATAGAGGACTTGAGCTTGGGAGGGAGAATACACAGGAAATCAATCAAGAGAAATCAGTTGCCAATGGCAAAGACACTGAATTTGGCACAAGTGAAAATCATCTGGACAGGAAGATACTAGACTTAAATCAAACAATATCACAAGAAGAAAGAGAGAAGTTAGAAAAAGTCCAAGGAAATGATGATCCAAAAGAAAATGTGAAAAGAATAAGTGAAGGAATGTTATGGCACATAAGAGTTGGACATGCTTCACTAGAGTATCTCAAGCAACTCCAGAAGCCAGAGGAGAGACTGGAGAAAGCCAAATTTGACAAAGAAATTTCAGAGTGTGAGATATACATACTAGTCAAAATGGGAAAGCTACCATTCAGAGATAAGAGATTCAGAGCAACCAGGCCCTTGCATACTATACATACGGACACAATGGGACCTATTACAACAGTATCATTTCCAGGGGAAAATAAGTTCATCATTGTGTTTGTTGACGGCTACTCGAGATACGCCAGAGTACATTGCGTCAAACACAAAAACGAAGCTGGAAAATGTTTAGAGGAATTTCTAGTTCATATGAGAAATTTAATAGGAAAATAAGAGAAAGTATGTTTTATCACAGCAGGCAACGGAACAGAGTTTATCGGAGGAGAGTTTTCAGAGATTATGAAAAAGGAAGGTATAAGTAGAGACTTTGCCCCTCTTTACACACCAGAGTTAAATGGAACAGCCGAACGGTTTAATAAAACCATACCGAAGAAAATCACAGCTTTGATGTTAGATTTAGGTATACTATCAACAATGTGGATAACTGCCACTGAAGCAGCGATTCTTTTATACAACAGAAATCCACACAAGAGCAATGAGTTTAAACTCCACTTTCGAAAATTTGTTCAGAGAAAAAGAGTCATTTAGAGAATGTGAGGAGATTTGGATGTATAGCGTATGTGAAAATACCTATTTCAGAGAATAAATTTTCAGAGAGAGCCATAAGAACTATTCTAGTCAGGTACACTCCCACTGGATATCTTTTGTTGCACCCACAAACAAATAGATTTATGAACTCGAGACATGTAAAATGTAACGAGAAGATGGTGTACAAGAACGTAAAAGAATCGTCAGAAAAATTAGAGTTACAGATTACAGAGAACAGAGAGGATTCGAAGACGCCCGATGAGAAGAACACTGACACTAACCAAAGCCCAGAGATCACAGAAGTACCAGAGCTTCCTGAGCCAAAAAGAGGAAAAGCGCTCAAAAGAAAAGGATCACATAAAGAGAAAACAGAGCCTTCACACAAGATCAGAAAATTATCTACCAGAGAATCAAAAACGAATCCAAAAAGAGATCCAGAGTTTGTATACAAAGTTAAGAGTGACGGCGAAAGTGAGGTCTCTAGGTCAGAGGAGGACGAACTGATTTTTGCGGGACTGGCCGAAATAAATAAGGAACCGGCTAACTACCGAGAAGCGTTGTCATCTTCAGAGAAAGAACATTGGAAAAAGGCCGTAGAGGAAGAATTGCTGTCAATGAGGAAAAATGATGCCTGGGAAATTGTGGACGGACTCAATACAAATCAGAGAAACGGAAAACAAAACATTATAGATTCAAAATGGGTCTTTAAGAGAAAAATAGACGAAAATGGACAAGAGAAATTCAAGGCCAGATTGGTCATCAGAGATTTTAAGGATAAGAACGTCTATGAACTCAGAGAAACATATGCACCTGTGTCAAGACTGGCAGTTATCAGAGCTTCCTTGGCCATCATAAACAAACATAATCTGGAGGCAATACAACTGGACGTTAAAACTGCTTTCCTGAACGGAATCTTGGAGGATGAAACATAAATGGAGATTCTGGAGGGAGTAAACACCAAACAATCAGAGAATTCCAAAGTTTGTAAATTAAAGAAGACTTTATATGGCTTGAGAGTCAGTCCTAGAAGATGGAACCAGAGATTTAGAGAGGAAGTAAACAAGCTTGGATTAAAAAGACTTATACACCATCCATGCTTATTTACTTGGAATAAAGGAGGATCTAAAGCATTCCTACTGCTGTACGTTGATGATATCAAACTTGCCAGCAACAGTACATCTAAGAGACAAAAGATCACTACACGGTTGTGTGAAGTTTTCAAAATGAGAAACTTAGGAGAACAAAAGATGTTCTTAGGAATGTAAATAACCAGAGACAGAGAAAACAGAATCATGAAGATTCAACAATCACAGTATACAGAGAAGGTCCTAAAGAGATTTGATATGCACGAAAGCAAACCACAGAGTACAGCTATGGTAACAAGACAGGTGAAAAACCGAGAAACCAAAATTACAGAGAAAATGTGGAAGCGTATCCATGCAAAGCCCCATACAGAGAAGCCATAGACAGTTTACTATACTTAGCAGGTGCAACAAGACTAGACATAGGTTTTGCAGTCAACTACCTTTCCAGAAAACAGAGGTCACCGACAGAGAATGATTGGAAAGAAGTAAAAAGAATACTCAGATATTTAAGAGGAACATCCGACGTAGGTTTAACTTTCAGAGGAAATAAGGACAACCTAGAAGCATTCACAGATGCTAGTTTCAGAGACTGTGAAGAGTCAATCTCAACAGGTAGCTATATAATAAAGTTGTACTGTGATACAATAGCCTGGAGAAGCCACAAACAGAGTTATGTAACCCTCTCAACCTGTCAGGCGGAACATCTGGCAAGGAGCGAATCATGCCAAGAGATAATTTCGCTGGATAAAGCAATCAGAGATGTTACAGGAAAAACTTCATACCCAGTGACCTTGTGGTTCGACAATATGTCTGCTTGCAAATGTACTCAAATGGATGGAGCACATACGTTAAAGAGTTTTGATGATAGTGTTTCAGAGATTCAGAAAAAACTCAGAGAAAGAGAAGTCACTGGTTACAAAAGTCACATAGCTGACACGCATGGAGATTTTATTAAGAAATGTGTATTGGAAAATAGAGTTATAGTAAAATGGGTAGAGATTAAAGAGAATCAAGCTGATATATTGACCAAACCTTTGCCAATACAAACCTTTTCATACCTCAAAGATCAAATATTGTAAAATATATTTGAAGTAATTTCAGAATCAGAGAAAACCCCTTTTTATCTGTTTCAGACTCCCATAACTTTACAGAGGTAGCATGAAGGGAGGGAGTGTTGGTGTATAACACGGCTTCATGCCACCCGCACATAGAACACCAGACAGAGGTGCCACCTCTTGGGAGCTGAGCCAACGCTGTGCGGGATATCGCCGCGGAGCCGCTCGCCCCCTTTTCATTCTCTCGAGAGACATCGTATCGTGTATAACGCTAATCGTTGTTTAATTGGTACAGTTAGATATACAAATTAACAGAGTTCTAAATCAGAGGTGTAAGATTATCAGAGTATCAGAGCATTACAGAATAAAGTATAATTATTAAAGAAACAGAGTGTTTATTTGTGCCAACCACCATCCAACCCACTAAGGGTAAACTCCAACATTATATTTTTTCGTATTTGTACTAATATTTTCATAAATTTTGTTGACTTAAAGAAAGTGTGATTATTTTATTGTTTTGTTCCTGAACGTTATTCGGTTTGTCATTGTTGTTAATTATATAAGTTTGAGTGTTTTAATTCAAATTTTTAGTATATAGTCTTCTCAAATATATATATATATATATATATCAATGGATTTAATTGGATAGTTATTTAATGTCAACGTGTTTTTAATGAATTGTATATTTTTGTTGTGGAATTATTTATCAGATAAACAAATTGCCTTATCTACCATTTTATATACCATGGCTATTCTTTGCGAGTATGGGGGGTTTCCTCCGACTGTGTTATGCGATCCGTGCCGATATGGATTCGTGGTCCTGGGGGTTACAGAGGACCAATATCGGAGCCTCGGGGGAATCCGGCGAAACCTCCGAGTAAGCCAGTCGCCTTACCGCTGCAAGCGGGGCTCTGTGGCGGCGGACCTTTAATTCCCTAGCTACTCGTGGAACACAAATGGAGAAGTTCATAAAAATTAAAAACAAAAAATGCTGCTGGAGGAGTAGAGGGAGAGGGGAGTCAATCCCCAACGCCCCAGTAGCCCCCGCACCAATAATGATGCCGGTGACTCCGGAGGTCGCTGCCCCCTCTACTTCGGTAGTCGGAGGAGTGTGTGCCCAAGAGAAACCGGCGTCCCAAGGTCTGAGTTCAGTGGACTTCGGACCGTATCTACCCGGAAGAAAATGCGGCGCATACCGCAAAAAAAACTGGCCAAGCAGGGGGCGACCCCAGACCCCCCCTACAACAGGCACAGCCCACACAGTCCCGGAGGGACTCGAAGAGGAAGAAAGGGAAGTAACCACGGAGGACGGGAGGCTACGCGACCCCTGGAGGCTCGACTTCCAAGAGCCCGGCCCAAAGGGAGGAGCGTGGAACGCTCAAGGGAGGCGGTCGCAAGGCGGTGGAGGGCAAGAGCCCGTCGCAGACGCCACAACAAGGTGCTGCCGGTGGGGTCGGGCTTACCGCTGCCCAAGGGACGAACCCCCCGACCGTAGTGTCAACTACTGAGAGTTATCCTGAGACGTTGCTGACTCAGGATGACTTCAACAGGTTCAGGGTCAAGTTTAGGAAACGGGCCAAACAGACCCCCGCAACAGATGCCCAGATTGGAGACATCGTTCACGGAAGGGTGAGTCTTCGTATTCGTGGCCTCCGATCAAAGAGCAATGGAGTGGCTGCTGAATAATGTAGACACCCTTGAGTTCGGTGGCGCGAAAATGAGGGTGGGAGGGGTGGAGCTGATCCAGAGGCTGCACAAGGCTTCGGTCTGGCTGCCGGGTCCTCCGGAAGAACCGGTCCAGGCCATGAGCCGGCTGGAGGCCTACAACCCCACCCTGAACATGAGCGGATGGCGCTCAATGAAGACGCCACCGTCCAACAAGGATTCGGGAAGGCAGGACACCGGGGACAAATAAGTCCTGGTGTTCCAGCTGCCCGAATCTCATGTCAGGGCCTTCGTGGCCCTTGACAGCAGGCCCAGGATGGAGTTAGGCATGATCGCCATCAAGGTGTCTGGCCAGACTCCGGTAGGGAGAGGGGTTGAGGCAATGGCGGTGGACAAGTCATAATGGCCCCTCCGTCGCTGCCAATAACCCAGATTAACTTGCACCACAGCAGGGACGCCACTGCTATTTTGCAGAGGAACTTGGCTAAGGAGCACACAGTCCAATCACTGGTCCAAGAACCATGAACGGTGAATGGCACAATCAGAGGCTTGGGAGAGCTGATATGTTTCAGGGACGCAGCATCAACCAGGTCCAGAGCATGCATAGTGGCGAAAGGTATCAATGTTGTGCCCCAATGGGAAATAAGCTCCGGAGACCTGATGTCTACGGAGCTGGACATCATGAATGTTGGCAGCATGTCGACTTTCCGCAATGCTGTAAGGGAGGAGGTATTGGACATAACCATATGCACCAACAACCTTACAGACAGGATTGCCAATTGGAGGGTATCGGACGGACCATCGCTATCAGATCACGAACAGATCAAGTTCGATCTGGTGGCAGGCACGCCCGAGAAACCCCAGTGGAAAAGAAATCCCAAGGACACAAATTGGGTAAACTTCTCAGCAGATCTCGCAAAATCCCTCAGGTATTTCCCTAAAGCAATTGACGACGTACCCACATTAGAGGCGGCGGCTCAGACGCTGAAGAAAGAGATACTGAAAGCCTATCACAATAACTGCCAACTGACGAAGCTGTGACCTAGAGGCCAAGTTAGATGGTGGAACAAGGGCCTGGCTACTCTTACGGAGAGGACTAGATCCCTCCTCAGAAAAGCCAGAAAAGGCAACGCCCTCTCTGCTAGCAGGAATATAACCGTGTGAGGGATCGATACACAGAAGAAACAAGGAAGGTCCAGCAGACGAAGTGGGCTTCCTTCTGCGGTGAAGTTGAAGGAGGGACCGAGGCTGCCAGACTGAACAGGATGCTATCTAGCAACCCGGTGGCTGTCCTAGGCTTCCTAAAACTCCCGAACGGCAGATTCTCCACATCAGATGAGGAGACTCGGAAATGCCTAATTAAGGCACACTTCCCCAATTTTATTGACGGAACCGAGGTAGGACCGATCCAGAAGGAGGTAACAGAGGTCAGCAGGAAGCGACTCAGGGCGCCAGTATGGCTCCCGAATCGCAAACTAGCAAACAAGATAGTGACCCCGAAAAGGATCAAATGGGATATAAATTCCTTCAAACCGTATAAAACACCTGGACCGGATGGAATATACCCGGTGCACTTGAAGAAGGCGGAGCATGTCCTGATTGGGCCCAAGGTCAAGGTGATCTAGGCGAGCCTAATGCTTGGGCACGTGCCTGCTGCTTAGCTAGGTGCGAGGGTAGCGTTCATTCCCAAGCCAAGAAAAAGCGGATATACCTCTCCGAAGGATTTCCGCCCTATAAGTTTGACTTTGTTCTTACTTAAAACCTCTGAAAGGCTCATCGGCAGATACATCATGGATGTGACTTTGAGAGGCAAAACCCTGCACGTAGGTCAGCATGCGTACAGGGCAGGTATGTCCACGGAGACTGCTCTACAAAGGGTGACACAGCTTATACAGTCCCAGCTAGAGAATAGAGGCTCTGCTGTCGGCGCCTTCATGGACATAGAGGGGGTATTCAACCACACCTCAAGAGGCGTCATCAGTGATGCCCTGAAGCGGTTCGGAGTGTCTACAATGCTAGTGGACTGGACGAGCTATATGCTCGGGAACAGGCAGCTAGAAGTGACCAAGGGCAACATGATCGTAAGAGGCGGGGTTTCCTCACGCTGTCCACAAGGGGCAGTCACGTCGATCCTGCTATGGTGCCTGGTAGTAGACAATCTAACTACGAACCTTCATGAGAGGGGATGTCTGGTTGTGGGTTACGCCGATGACATACTGATCATAAGGCGCGGACCTTTCCTGCACATCCACATGGAACTCACACAAGGGGACTTGCGGACTGTAGAAGCATTGTGTAGCAGTATAGGCCTCGGGGTTAACCCGGACAAAACAGAGGTCATGGTGTTCACTAGGAGATACAAGTGGGATCGAACCTGCAAACTGACACTCAACAGAATGGCCCTTAAGCTATCCAATGAGGTCAAATATCTAGGAGTCACCATGGACAGCAAGCTGATATGGAGAAGTCACCTAGAGGTAAAATGCCGAAAAATCATCGCAGCCCTGTCGCAACTACGTAGGGCCATAGGCAGAAACTGGGGACTAAAACCGGTAGCGATGAAATGGCTTTATGATGCGATCCTAAAGTCCCGACTCACTTATGCAGCGGTGATCTGGTGGAATAGGACGCATCTAAAAACAGCAGAAGGTCAGCTGAAAAGGTTGAGAAGCCTGGTACTACGGTGCATCATCGGAGCGGGAAGGTCGACACCAACGGCCGCCCTAGGTGCTGCGCTAGGTATGGAGCCTTTCAACCTGACCATTGCTGCTGCTGCGGCTAGTGGGCTACTCAGGGTTGGTAAGGTCCCTCGAGATACCTTACAGGGCATAATACCCGAGGTCCTCAAGTCCGGGGCGTCTTTACGATACCCCGTGATAAGAGAACCAAGGCATTTATGTTTGACAGGAAATACCGGATCAGCCTGGCGGACAGGTCCGACTGGGCAGAAGGCCGGGCGAAGCTACCAACCAACGGCCAAAGCTAGTATACAGACGGATCCAAGGGGGTAGAAGGAACTGGTGCAGGAGTGTACCGCCGCAGGAGAGGACGGGGATGCACTTACCCATTGGGACGGTACACGACGGTACTACAAGCTGAACTGGTAGGGGTGCTCAACTGCGCTCTCTGGGAAGAAGCAGAGTGCGGCGAGGGGCACCTGCATATTGGCACAGATAGTAAGAGCACCATTCAGGCTCTTAGAGCGTACACAACCACCTCGGGGCTAGTGTACGACTGTTATCGGGTTTTCAACCGGCTGGCAGAAAGGTGTTCGCTAACCATTTTCTGGTTACCGGGTCATACGGGCATAAAAGGAAATGTAATAGCGGACAGGCTGGCTAGGCAGACGAGTAGGGAAGGCCTAACAGGACCGGAACTGGCAACCGGAATATGCGACACTGTAATCAAAGCCGAGATTCACAGGTGGATCGCCAGAAAACATTCGGAGGCGTGGAGAAATGCCCAGGGATGTCGAACGGCCAAAACCTTCATCAAGGCTTCAGAGATGGAGGGTTGAGCAGAACATATACTTGCATTGAGTAGAAGCAATGCAAAGACTGTAATAGGGATTATTACCGGACACGGTGCTTTGCGGAAACACATACATAGGTTGGGACTTGAAAAAGACCCAACTTTCAGATTATGTAGAAAGGAGGACGAAACGTCACTGCATGTCATCATCAAATGCCCTGCACTAGCGGAGAGGAGCCACCAATATTTTGGCAACCCCTTTCCGCCGGCAGAGAATATTGGGGTGAAGGACACCAGCAGGATCCTTCAGATTTATGAGAAGGCTATGGGCTGAATTCACCCGGTAAATGAGGAACTTCCGTTAATAATAATAATAATGGGTGGTTTGATTGGAAATTTAAAACACGCTCTGAAAAAGTTTCTTTCTGGTACCAGTCTGTGAGAATATTATTGATGTTTCTTATGATTGTTGTCTCTAAAAAGTTCAAAGAGATATTATTTTCTATTTCAAAAGTTAATTGTAATTTGGTGTGGTAAGAACACATTTCAGAATTTGACCATGAATTCAATTTTGACCAAGTCGAAATCCTAGATAGAGAACCAAATTGGAAACGTCGACTTATATTTGAAATGATTCATATTAACATCCAAAAAATCGTATTAATATCAAAGATGACGCTTCCAACACCCAGAACACATATTTGCCTCTTTTCACTTCGTTTAAAGAAAAAAAGCATTTTATACAGTGACACATACACATATTAGATTAATATAATCAACGGAAGCATACGGACTCTATTGACATAAACACCTTGCCCCCTTTGTTTTGATAATAAGTAACTAAGAAATTTTATCCACCCGATTATACAGTTTTTAAAAGTATTGACTACCGTGACGGTTCTTAGAATTGTACATATTATTATAATCTTTGACTGTTTGTGCTTAATTTTTAACTTGATTTTTTTTACCGCTTGTGTTCGTTATTTTATGTTAATTTATTATTGTGTCGTCCTCGCTACAAAATGAAAAAGAAGAAAAAGAAAACTAAAAAGGAATTACATTGTAAGAAAAAATCTTAAACTAAAAAACTTCTCATCACCGTTTTACAGAAATCGGACTGTTTGGCGTAACATGTAACGAAGTCCACTGGACGAATTCTAACTAGACATAAGGTAAAAATCACAATAGATTATCGAACCAAAATTTTATGTATTATTTTTGTATTTATATTTGTATACAGACTTGAAGAGGGTGACAAAAATCACCGAAACGTCGTCTCAATGAAAATCCACATATTGGCTCATAAGAACAATCGTTATTTCTATACCTTGAAAATACAGTACATGAGTGTCTACCATATATTTTAACTATAACTACCATTGAATTGCTTAACGTTTTGTATCATTGGCCTTACAATTGAATTTACACAACACAATATAATATGAATTCTTACGTGAATAAGATCATGACTCATGAAATTTGTAGTTACAAATCCGTTATCTTGCAATTCTATTAGTTCGTTTACAAATGTCTCAAGGAATATATTCATAGCAGGGTTCTTTTTACCATACCATAAACTGCAGAGAATTACGTTATCTTTCCTTATCCTGTAAGGTAACTCATTTATTGTCACCAATAACACCCACAAACCCTTTATCGATGACTTACATAAATTTACTCCATCTGAATTAAATGTTATACTTATTTCTTTCTCACCGTTTAAGTTATTGCTTACTAAATGTTTATAAACTCGAGTGTTGATGATGACACTGTTTATATCATGAGACTTTCGAAGATGCAAAAAAAGTTTTGTTGTTAAGAAAATGAATGATCTATTCTTTGAGAGGAATCGTTAAGAAGTAATGTACATTGTTTTACAAGTTTGATTTCTTATGCTGCGCCATATAAGTTCCACAAATAGTAGTTCTTGCAGTAAATAGTAATAGTATAACAGGTCGAACAGTAATAATACTGATCATACTTTGCATAAGGAAAAGACTGTCAAAATTTGTATTTAGAACTATATACATCAAAAGGCATATGACTATTCAAAAGAATTAATAAGCTTTGTAAATTGAGATTAGAAACATTTGTTTTTAAAGCATATGCCATGATTAAAAGTTCGCTTTCCTCCTTCGATAAATCGCATCGGTCATATAAAACAACAAAATCCTGAAACAAATAATATTTAATAAATTATACATATTTTTTAATGCAATATTTAAGGGGGTCCACCACCTTTAAAATTACGAAAAATCGAGTTTCTTTTTTTTACGTATTTCCATAAAAAAATACTGGTATAAGATAGTCCAATTTGTTTTAAAGCATTATCTATCTTTGTTTCGAAAATATAAACAAAATACTAACAAAGCCTTATT
>JAYJLV010105035.1:0-11713 GCA_036873485.1 Torymus texanus | reverse complement strand
AAATTAATTATTCGGAAATGCACAATGATTATATGCTAATGGCCGTATGCTGTAACATATGTAGACGATTCGGATCATCTTGCGTATGTGTACAACGATGGCGCAGTCGGTATGCACTTGGATTACAACGCGGAGGTCGAGGGTATTCCCGTCTCCGACAGATTTTTTTTTCAGCTTCATTTAAAATAATTTTCATGTATTAAAATAATTCTAATAGTTTAATTTGTTTGAAATTAAATCGCGATATATTAAAAAAACAGGAAAAAAATTTTTCGCGAATCTTGATTCACATAAAAATTACTAGATTGTCTTGTAAAAATTCCTATATTGGCGACCTGTGTTTTTACTATAGAAATCTAGTAAATTTTAAAAACCTGGATTGTAAAAAATATAAATTGTCAGTCTGTGGCTGCGTTCTCTACACAAGATGGTAATTTTTACAGAAACTTATTATAATTTTTACACAAATATTTTCTCCGTGCAGACTTGACACTCTCCCATTAAAAAAAATAAATAATACACATGATGAATGATCTTTATATATATATATATATATAATTATTGACCTAGAGAACCTAATAAGAACTTGCCTTGCACATGTATATATATGATCTCTAAAAAAAAAATTTGTATTTATTTTATGTATGTGGATTTCGCGTAGAACTGCTCATATACACCTATGTTGGATCCTCCTTATACTTTCCTCTCTTTTGCCTCTTGTCGCTGCGGCACCTCATACAGCCCGCAGCGCTACTGCATTTACAACAATAATACACGTGAGCTCTTTCCTTCACCGCGGAGAGAAAGAGTGAGGATCGAATTCCCTTTCAATTTCGTTCGTTATAGTTTCCTTTCTCCCCTCTCCTCCGTTTATATATACGCATCCACACACATACAAGGCGTACGTAGCACGGATTTTTTGCGTCGTTTTCGCCACGACGCGTGCGCCGGATTCGCTGACGGGCGCTTCCGCTGAAACCGGTTAAAATTGGTCCGTAATTATATGCGCGTGCGCGCTCGCGCGACAGGGATGATGCTACTGCGCATAAACGCGCGCGGACTGATTGAAACGAATCTGCTCGGGAATGACGATGATGGCCACCTGCGCCCGGGGAATTGGCTCCATTAACTGAATCAGCTCGAGGGAAGGAGAGAGGGGTTAGTTTGCTTTACACTTTATTTACATCGAGCATGTGTACCCGCGTGCGTGAGCGTCTGAGTCCAAGTTAGCCGTGTAATTTGTCCCTGCAATCGATTACGTCGATGATCCACGGGGATTATGCTAATCCGTTGGATGAGAAAGCGAGGAGAGAGAGAGAGGTTAGAGAAAAATGCCGAGGGACTGAGTTATGAGCCGTTTTAGGAAGTGCGGATGGGGAGAAAAAGGCGCAGTAACGCGGAAAAATGAAATTGTGTAATTTACGATTATGTTGAGTTGATTAGCGAATATGGTAAAAGCCTATGGAAAAATTCAATGGGCAATGAAAACTTCCGGTGAGAAATTTCACATTCGATTTAATTCATAGTACACTTAAACCGAGAGGATAATTATTTGAGGCCCGCACGCGCCTGCTCACGTCTCGCCTTTCAATACCCCCGTGCCGCTCAGCGTTGTTATTTGTTTCCGCCAAACGCTCGTATTGTGCGAAACAACTATTATGTATATTATACCCAGCGTCTTGAAAATTTGCTATACGTGCTATGGCCATGTGGCTGAGAGAGACTCACTCGTTAAATTTTGCAACTTATTCGCGCATAAATTTCAATAGCCCGTGATGCCATTTGAATAGTTCGAACTTTCACTTTTTAACGAATTCAGCAATTAAAAGCTTTTTGATGAGCCGAATATTCGCACGGTTTCGGCCCATCCCGCGTGGTTCTGTCTGTGTGTATAGCAATTTAAAAGGGAGATAAGGAAAGAGAGCCTCATCGATGCCGATTTCCCCTCGCGCACATGGACACACAGCCGGCAAAATAAAGGCTCTAAGTAAAAAAGTGGAAGAAAGGGAGAGAGAGAAGCGTGTATGTATAATGTATGCAAGACGAGGCGGCAGCAGCAGCCTGCGGCTGTCGCACGAGCGCTGCAGCACAGCAGGTCCCTCCTGCAGTCGCGAGAAAGGCGCCGATTGACGCGTATTACGTGCCATTACGACGAGGCGCGACGTAAAGGCAACTTTTGCGTAATTGCCTTTCGCCTCGCTGTGTTTCTCTCTCTCTCTCTCTCTCTCTCTCTTCTTTTTCTCATGTATGCACCTTGCTGCATATACTTATAAACGTACGTACGTAAAATCAGCAGATTTTTCATACGGATGCGCAAGGAATGAAGAAGAGCCAATCTCCGCTTTTCCGCGTATCACGATCTCAAGAGAAAGAGAGAGAAAGAGAAAGAGAGGAGAAACTCTCGTTCTCATCGCATGTGTGTGCCGCTGTCGCAGGTTGCGCCACTTCGGGGAGCTATCGCTTGATTTCTACCGCGTAGACGCTTTTTGCGAGCATTTCACCCGATACATATAGATGTGTGCCGCGAACGCGCACAAGTGTGTGCCTCCGACATGGGAGACGGCGAAAGAAAGTCACATTCGTTTGCGACGAGTGTATATATAGGCGTGTATATATATATAGGTGGACGCGCGTACACTGGGGAAACGCGAACCTGCGATGTGTATCCTTTACCGGAAGATCGTTATCTGGATGTTGGTGTGTTTTGACGGATCGTAGTATAGTTTTTATTATACCTGCGAAGTACACCTTATATTCACGGAATTTTAATTGGAATGACGACATAACGTTACAATAAAATCGATATTTTTCTTAATATTATTTCCCTATACGTATAGTTATTTTGTATTTTTCTAGAGTAAAAAATTATTTGGATTTGGGTCACCCCGAATGAAGTAATTTCACGGCGTGTGCCCCCTTCTCGTATCTATAACTCTCAGCGTGTAAACAACACATTTATTAAGCCGGCGAAAATTACGGGTGGCCCCAAAAAAACGCAAAAACGACAACACAACACGTGCGCGCCTGCAGTCGGCAGCGAAAGAGAGTGAAAGAGAGAAAAGATAGCGATCTGATTAACTCCCGATACGATGAAAGAGAGCGGCAATGTGGACCGCGCAGACAGAATAAAGCAAAAAACGAGCATTAGGCCCATACGCGACGCAAGTTTCTTTTAAACAATTACCCCATTACGTTACACGGTAAAAGCTTAGTCGAGACTGTGCTGCGTTCAATTCGCCTCGAAGCCAATTTCGCACTTATGGATTATTGGCACGCTGCATTGCGCGCGCTCGCGCTGCTGGCACGCTTTTATCATCATACATATACGCATATATACGTGCAGTGAAGATTCCCGGCACGTCGTCGCTTTACACATGTCGCCTCGCGGATCGTAGATTATATGCTTATACATACGAGCGCGCGACGTGTAAATACGTGAGCGCGTGCTCCTACAGTTCTGGCGCCTTAGACGAATGTCAATTACGCGCTGTTGGCTTTTTATTCCATGCTGCTACTTTCTTATATATACTATACGCTCGTGTAATGCTTGGGTCGAGGTATTGTGGGTAATGTGGGGGTTCGATACTTGGGCGTGATGCTATTCATCATAGAGAATCGACTGGAATCGTTGAAAAGTTTATAATACATAAAGTTTTATTTGTGGTATCATTGAATAAGAATTTATAGCTGAATAATGGATGTGTTATGAGGAATATTTTTAGGTGGAGCCGTTGAGCTGTCAAACAAAGGAGCTCGAGTATGGCTCTGGAGTTTGAATCAGATGCTAATATACTTCATATGTTATGGAGAGCCTGTTAATACATAAATTTCTTGTTAATGAGAAACTTCTTTTTTTTTATAGAACTATAATAATATTATTCAGAAATGTTTGATATATTGTCTTACTGGCCTGTATTTATTTGAAAGTATTGGATTTCTTTGTAAATCTCCAATTGTAAATTGAATTGTAAGTAATTTAGAAGAAAGTAGCCACTCCTTTGCCATAAAATTTATGACTAGAATTACTGATCATAATATAACCCCGAAAATTGCTTCATGTAGCATAAATACCAAAACGGTATAAGTCCGAAAAATTGCTAAGTCCCTTTTCTATAATCTTCACAACTGTATTTTCTATTCAACATGTTAAATAAAACCATCCTTTATAAGATATTCTAAACCTGCTTGCTTTATTCATACCGAATAAACATTCAACAACGAATTACAGCTAATATAATAATAACACTGGATTCCCTCTAATTTCGAAATTCCCTCTAATTACGTCAAAGCGCGCGGCATATCATCGAACCAGCCCCATTACACAACACAACAAAACTCGCGACTTTTCACTACACACGCGTCGCCCGCAAACCCACCTGGCTAATGGCCACTTTTTGCCGCTGCGGATATTTTGAGCGAAACGTACCGATAGAAAGTGAAGAGACCACATGTCTGTCTGTGTATGTGTATATATATATACATGTATACGTAAGCCATTTGGCGAGTATGGCATTAGCTCTCTCTCTCTCTCTCTCTCCCTTCTACATGTGCATCGTAAAAAGAACTGGCTCTATCGTGTACATGTGTGGAGAGAGATGGGGTGAGGCCGGACGTCACGATTCACGCATGCATAGCGTGCCGACGACAACGACGACGACGACGAAGCTGCTTGGCAAGTGCACGCGCAGTCGACATCATTTCACCGGCCAACACCCCTGGAATATTAAAGCCAATTGGGAAAGAGAGAGAAAGAGAGAGAGAGAAGTCTGCATGCTTTTGCGCAAACGTGTTTATGACGCTTGCTCGAGTCAAATCGACCCTATCGATGAATTTTGCACACGGCGCGTACACTGTGTTGTCTGAAAATAGCCTCGGGAATTTGTGGCACGCGACGAGTGTGTTGAATGGATACTGGTGTTGAGAGAGCGAGAGGGTAAGATTGCAGAGGTCGTTTTGCGCGATTGTTTTGTAGGAAAAACATATGTGTACGTGACAGGATTTCCTCTAATTATGACGATTTTTTTATATATAAATAACATGAAGCTAATTTTGACATATGGAGTGCATAAAACGTGAGCATTCAATCATCATCGTAAAAGAATATCGCGTTGTTGACAAACTTCCTCGCTCTCTCAATCAACGTAAAATAGCAGGAAACCACTATGGACTCTATAAACTGCTGACGCACTTCGGCTGTTGTTTCATTCGCCTTCCCCCGCATTACATTTACACCTCCTATAAATAGGTACCGCGAAACCATTTTCCCCGTACGCCACGCTCTATAAAATCTTGCATATAACCCCTGACGCAAATCCCGCGCCCGAAAATATTCAATAAACAAACCGCGCGCACACGCTGGGGCAACATTGGACTTTCCTCCTCCTCCTCTCGTTGGCGCACGAAAATAAGCAAAACTGCAGAGCACCGATAAATCTCCTTAGCCCTGCCTCACTCGAAAGCATCGAAACGCCATCGGCAGTATATACCTCGACGAAAAAGAAACTATGGGAGAGGAGAACAGCATACGCTATGGTATATGATGAATTATGAGGGAATATAACGCACTAACACACACACACACATGCTACTTTGGCGAGTGTGAATTAGAAATCGACTCTCGTGACCTGCGGGGTACATAAGTTTGCGGTGGCAATTTATCCGATTCCCGCGCGTGCACAGAAAGTATAGTCGTCGGATGATCGAAGCTTTTGGAGCGTGTGCATATACGCGCGTATATATACATGCATTACGAGAAAGTGACGCGCTACAGTGCTGCGTGCATACAGGCTGACCCCATGTGGAGACGAAGTACAGCCGCCGCTGGCAGGGAAGTCGCCAGGCATCTGAGAGCAGCTAAACGGGCTCATTTGTCCGATGATCTTCCAATTTACTTCTGCGCACGCGTACATATACAGATATTGCTGCAGTGCTCCTACCGCGTACGGATGAGAATACAATCTGCCGACGCGCCTAATGAGAAACTGCGAGGGTCTCTCTCTCTCGCGATTTTCACTCTCTAGTGTGAGTGTGTGTATGTATCGAGTTCGGGAGAGGAAATTTCTATTCATGAAATCGAAGAGGCAGCGTACATATAAGCGCTTTAAAGATATCGTTTAACCATTGGAAAGTTGGTAAATTGCTCTTTTTGCCCCGCTGAGAGAGGAAGGAGAGGTCTGATTGCAAAGCGATTTGTTTAAACGCGTGCGCGCGTCTATGAAGGAGAAGAGAGAGAGAGAGAGAGAGAAAGAGGTTGTGCAAAAAAAAAGCTCCGCCTGAGAATATAAGCATCGGCACTGTTATTGCCCATCGGCAGCTCGTTTATTTCTCTTTCAATGCCGTGTGTGTGGATTTTTTTTTTGCCGTAAGCTGCGGCGAAACTTTTGCCCGCTATTAACGATTAATTATTTCGTATTCATCAGCTGCGATTCAAATTTATCGCTAGTTCTCCTAATCGAAACAGACGTTAATTAATCCTTTAACCGAGTCTCTCTCTCTCTCTCTCTCTTTCACCACTTCATCAATTAACGTTTTCTATCGCGAAGAGCAGCACTCAACTCGATGCTCTCTCGCTACCTAAACAAACACCACCGTAGAATACACAAACGAAATGTTTTATGCACCGTTCGTCGGTTGATTCCTAGAAGTCAGAAAATCAGCAAAACTCTTGCGAGAGAGAGAGAGAGAGAAAGAGAGTGAGAGAGCCAACGCCCGCGTCGTCGTCGTCATCCCCTTCTCGAGCGGCGCATTATACGGATAATTACAAAAGGAAGCTGCGAACGTCATGAATAAAAGATTTTCAGTGCGCACCAGTCGGGATCGTAACTCCGCGAGACTCGCGCGCGTGCTGAATTACTATCGAGAGGGAAGGTAAAGCGCCGCTCGTAGTATATTCTTCTATCGGTAGTAGTGGTGGCGGCGTACTACTGGATGCCCCATGGGAAAGAATTCCACGTGCGTGCCAAAGGAGAGGTGAGCGTAACTATATAGCTGACCTGAGTTAATAGAAATTCGATATTTGCCCCGGAGCGTAATGAATTGGGCGGTCGAGCGGGGAGGGGAAATATTGGTTTAGTGATAGCTTAATTGTGGGGTAATTGGGCTGAGGTGCGGGATTCGAGTGGTTTAATTTAAGTGGTAGTTAAGCCAAGGGGCTTCTTAATAATTGTCGATGTTACTGGAGATGAATGGGTCTGTTAAGTAATGTTTCATGAATTATTAAATTTTTAAAGGAAAGATATAGAAAAATACGTTACATAAACATTTTCGTATAAAACGTAAGATGAAAGAACACGAGATAGTAAAAATCCCGGTAAAATTTTCATTTAATCGTACATATACGGTCTAGGGAAAATTACAACGCTACCATATTATTAGCTCTACGAGATTAATTAAAAATATATTACCTTTTAATAGCTCCCTTTTATAGAACATCATTCATTTTACGGCAACCCTGTCATCATCGTTTAGAGAGAATTAATAATGTTACACAACCTCAAAATTCGTGATAAAAAAATATCGTTTTCAATCGAAGAATTAAACCTCTTCCTCCACAATTCTCTTCGCATTTCCGACGGGACAGAGTATATAATTCGCAATTTAACCAATAATAAATCTCTAAAAGTAACGTACGAACAGCCCATTAAAAAAAGACTTCACCAACAAAGTCCCCCTTCCGACACCCAATGCTCTAAAATATTCGTCTCTCTTCTCCCAAGAACCTTATGACGAAACCTCGGCGCTCGTTACAGAAAAGGCGCGCGAATAATTTTCCACGGGCCACAAATACACGTGCGTGCGCAGGCATTATAAAGCTTTCGCCAAAGCAATGAACCACGCGTCTCGTCGCCCTCCTCACCTTAATTTAGCGCTTCGGTGTCGGCATGGCCTTTTGCGGCTGCAAAAATAAATTGCAATCTCCGGGCACGCGGCGACGGCTGTATATATATATATACACATACATATACACAGACGGTCGAAGAGCACATCAAGCGACGAGAGAGCTCGAGACGACAGAGATGGCCGAAGGCAATTGCACGTGTGCGTATAGTGTACTTTCACTGTCACACGGCGTGGCTCTCGCTTTAGTCGCCGCCGGCTGCTGCTGCTGCTGCTGCAACAACAGAGACGCAGCAAGCAGCAGCAGCAGCCAAGCAGTCTGGCACAGCGCGCACCGAATCGTCGGCTACAGCCGGGAAAGCGATATTCCCCGGGCCCAGCGGCGAATCATGAGAATTATCGGCCGACTCTCTCGCACGCGTGTATGTATGTATATATGTGTGTATATATGCAGCACGTCAGTCGTTTGCGATCGCTTTCTTCTGTGCGGCGCGCGAGGAAATCGAGGTCTCGCTCCTGCCGGCAGGCGAATCGCCCGTTCGGCCCGATCGATCACGAGCGTTCTCCCGTATATGAAACAACATTCGCACGGTCGCGTTCATGTGTGTGTGTATATATATACTATATACCTGTGCGCCGATTCGCTTTCTTTCTCTTTCTTTCGCTCGCTGCTTGCTCGCGTTCGGTACGTTGTACGACAAGCAGAGTATATGTGTTCAAGGGCGGCGGCGCTCTATGAATATCGAACCGTGTATTACACGTGAACGAGCGATCGTCGATGCCCCCTTCGACACTCGCATATATATATAGGAAGCAGTCCTTTGGCAAACAAGAATCTATATAGGCGCTGCAACGCGGCGACATATTATATGCCTGTGCGCGCGTTCTTTCACGGTCGCTCGCTCGCACGCGCGCTTTATAACAGGGTAAATAGAAACCGTCGTGACTTAAGAAAGTCAAAAGTGTAAATTTACTCTCGGGCCGCCGCACGTGTACGTATGTATATGTATGCGCGATGCAACCTGTGTGCCTATATATATGTGTATATGGTATATGTATTTCTTCGAAAATCTCCTAGATTATTACCTGTACTGAGCGGCTGGTGCACCGGGCGGCCGAGATTTATGTGTAATTAGCGTTTCCCTTTAAAATTTAAGAGCACTTAAACGCCGAACTCTCGCGCACGAAGCGCACGATCTCCCACTTGAGAGAAGAATCCACCGGCCGAGAGAGAGAGAGAACGAGAGAGAGAGTGAAAACGAAAAATCAGCAGCCGGTGTTCACGCGAACGAGCGAGCGAGAGAGAGAAAATCAATTGTAAATTAAAATATGACGGGAGATTCGGGGCATAAATTTCGCGGCAATCTTTATAACCCATGATGCTATACCTATATACAGCTTCGTAAAAGTCGAGCGAGAGAAGAGAACACCGCCTCTCTCGGTTCTCCCTCGTGCTGCGCAGTCGCTTGTATATACATATATAGACACACACACGTGTTCTGCCTAGTGTCTTCGGTGGGCGAAAAATGAGGCGGCGGCTTCGGCGGTAGTATAAAGGAGAAAGCGGCGCGTCGATGATCCTTCGATGGCCGCGATGAAAAATGAGCCTGCCTCGTGTGACAGCTCGGAAGGCAAGGCAGGAGAAGAAGAAGATGAACCAAGAAGGAAAGAGGGAGAGAGCGAGCGCACGCGTCGTTTAAGTTATTAACTCCGATTGCGAGCGTGGATGACTCAATTAAATCGATCAGACACGCGCGTGTATATCGATCTTCCGGAGAGCGGGATTCAGTGGCGCGCGCAAGATCACGCTAATTGCCAATTAATCGATACGATGTGCGCGCGTGCGCAGCGGGAGGCATCAACGGCGAATTTCGGCTCGGTACGCCATGTCTTACGAAATTCAATCAGAAGCCTTTCTGTAGTCGCACAGCGCGAGTTTATCTCGTTCACCGATCGATATAATGCGCAAGCGGTGTGTTTTCTTTCTCTCTCTTTCCTTTCCTCTCTGCGGTGGAGCAAAATGCGGCACAAATACACGATTGTTGTATTATACGCGCAAGTTGGTATAGGAGCCCTCTGGACTTTCGAAAATGTTTATTGATTCGGCACACTCGCGCCCGCGCTTATCCGTATCGCGCGTGGGCAGCAGCAGCAGCAACCGCCAAGGAAAGTGAAAAGCTTATTATACGGGGCTGACCTGCCGCCGATGTTGTACACTACTTCCACGGCTCATTAGCTTGATAAATGATCACGGGCGCGAGGTTTACCGTGAAAATCTTGAACAAGGTTAAATCCACGCTGGTTTTCTGAAAGTTGCATATAGCAGAGAGCGATGGTATCCGTAGTATGGTGCAGGTCGATTATTTTTCTCGCCTCTGTGGTTTAAATTTTATAAGACGTCGGCTCGGCAGCGTAGAGTATTGTTATCTGCGTGAGGGCAAACAAAGAGAGAAGTGCACCGTAAAAGGTAGACGAACGATAGCCATATCTCTTATCGCAGAGCTCGCGGCGCATTTAGGTCTCTCTTTCCCTACGCCGCGGCGCACGGTGTGTGTGTGTGTGTGTGTGTGGTTGTGTCTCTCGTTCTTTTACGTATATACGCGGAGCGAGTTGCGTTCGCCGCATTTATGTATAACGCATTGTGCGAGGCCCGCATGACCGTAATTGTCGTGCAGAGCGCGAGCTTTGGAAGCCAATTCGATTTCCGGAATCTTTCTAGCGTACATATATATATATATATATATATAGAGAGAGAGAGAGAGAGAAAGAGAGAGACAGCCTCTTGTGCGTGTACGCGAAGAGCCGTGGCGTTTTTACGAGGTTGCGCGCGGTAAAGGTTTCGCGGTGCATGTATAAACAGCGCGCGTCGTGTGTTGGTGCATGCGCACGTGACCGAGTGAAAAGGTAGACTTTTTGCGTCGTACGTGCTATAGGAGGCTTTTGTGGTTTGTTTTCATTCTTGGACGGGGTATATCGGCTCTCTCGCGTTTAATTCTGTCGCGCGGCTGCGTGAGATATCGGTGATAAATCGGTAATCCTTTTTTCAACGCTTTCTATGTAGTTCGCTCCGAGTACTTGATAAGCCATCGCACTATAATAAAGTGTTGAACTCTGACACTTAATTGTGCTTTTTATTAAGTAAATTTTAATTGAAAACATTTTCTGCGTTCTATATATTTATTAAGAATCGAAATTTCTTTTAGAAAATTTCAGATTTTCTCTATGGAACATTACATATTTCACAATCAGAAAGTATCGATGTAATAAAATAATTTTAGACCTCGGTTCAATAACAATATATTTCCCAGATAACAACTGTTGATATATAATACTTTCATCTCATATTTGCTCTTATAGAAATTTTTAGATCTATTTAACCGATGAAGCATTTGCTAGAATTATCAAAGCTAGATATTATGATGTGTTATATTGATAAGATGTCATGTTTTTTTTCCTTCACAAACTATCTTCCCTATATAAAAAAAGTCATGACCGGATGTTGTGAAGCCTAGATATACGTTATGTAATTGGCTCATGTAGTGCGCATATTTTGAAAATTGACTTCTTAAGGGGAGGTGACACCTTCAAATCCATCCCATCAAAATGATCTGTAAAAAAGAAATTTGAATTATTAATAAAATTTTAAACTAATATATTAAAAGTATGTTACATTTATAATACAACAATAAACCAAAAATGAAAGTTCTAAACCTACATTGTCCCAATATATGAACATTTCAAAATTTAGGCTTTGGTGTAACCTACATGTCTATGGAGGTGATGAATTTTTAATCCGGTTGGGCTTAAATTGTTAATATTTTATGTAGTTTAGGGCTGAAGAGTTTTACGTATCAAAATTATTTGAGTAAATAATTTT
>JAYJLV010105024.1:0-11713 GCA_036873485.1 Torymus texanus | reverse complement strand
GTTAACACAATTAAGGCAAAATACAAGCTCTTCAAAAGAGAACGGAGAGTCTAGAAAGCTATCATGGTTTTCTTCCTCCTCTATACTATCTACTTGTTTAAGTGGTTTACTAACATTCATTTTCGGAGAGCATAAATTATCGATGGTTTCTTTAATATTAACTTCTTGTTTTTTGTTACCGACTGATTGGTGGTTTCTATTCATACCATTTCTAAATATTTTAATTTTTTTCCAAAATTCTCGGATGTCTGTGTGTGGGTTAACTGATTTGCAAAATTCTTTAAAAGATTTAGCCTTTCGTTTTTTTTTACTAAAGCTTCCGTTCTTTTAACCTCAATAAATCTTTCAACAGTAAACTTATGTCTTATTGAGTGTTGAGCTGCTTTTCTCAGACATACAGCTTTACTGCACTCATCATTCCACTATATACATTTAACCTTACTTTTATCACAATCTTCTTTCAGTTTAATCTCTCCGATCTTTTTATTTTTCTCACTATCTTTATACGATTTAATTATTGATTCATCAATGAATTCTACAAATTTAGAATATTTTGACATAGTGTCTAGATTTGTAAATTCTAAACTGTTGAAAAAAAAATTTATTCTCTTTTAATTCTTTATAAAAGGTATCCCAATTAACTTTATTAAGATGATATTTGTAATCTATTTTCTTTTGATATATAGGTTTTGCGTTAATTTCTAAATAGATAGGAAAGTGATCACTCCCCCACCTATCATCTAATACCTGCCAATCGCTTATTAACGCTAACCCCGTTGAAACAAAAGTAAGGTCAATGCATAATGAAGAGCAACCTAAGTTAGTTATAGTTATATGTGTTGACTGACCACTGTTAAGTAATATAAAATTATCATGGTCTAAGTTATCCACTATAATTTTGCCATTGTTACATTGTTTAGAACTACCCCAGAGCGTGTGGTGTGCATTGAAATCACCAGCCATAATGAAATGCTTGGCTCCATGTTGTTTAACTGTGTCCATTAATTTACACCAGTCCGATTTTGTGATATTATTATTGGTAATAGGTGATCTATAGCAAACGGTAAACAATATTTCTCCCAAATTTGATTGAATAATAACTGATCCAATTTCTATAGAGTTACTTTTATAACCCAAGTCTACCTTTCCAAAAATTACATTGTTTTTAACACATATAGCCAAACCTCCGTGATCACCAAACTCCCGGTCAAACCTGATTACTTCAAACCCTTTTAAATTAAATTGAGACTCCCTAAGCAAATCTGAATCTGCGTTCAACCAAGTTTCCACTAATAAAATTATATCAAACTAGCCTGCGACATTCTGAAAATCTAGCTTATTATTAATACTCCGGCAATTCCATTGCAAAATTTTAAGATTTTGATTTTTATCCATGATATGGACTTTATTATTAAATTAATATATGATTTAGATTTATATACCTAGCTTAGTTGTGTTGTGTTGTGTCTTATTAGTTATACCTAGCTTTACCTTATAATTATTTTTTATTTTTTGTCAGAGGCGTATATTTAATATTAGAATCGCTATTTAATCTTGAATGCAACCTATTTGTCGCATTCGTTAACACCTTCGACGATAACTATCTCTGTGACGCTGTTGTCCCATCCTGGGTGCTGATACCTTTATCCTTGGGCCTAATTGTCGCCTGTTTATTAGGCACGTTCATCTTCTTCAATTGGAAAAACTCAGCTGCTTTTGCTCTTGAGTAAGTTTTCATTACTGTATGTTCTCTTTGTCATGTTGAACCTGAGAGAGGCCATCGTATTTTTCATTATTCTTGTCTCTTATTAGTTCTGGTTTTCTAGCTTTCATTTGTGTATCATCTTTAATTCCAATGTTATTATCCTCTCTAGTTTTAAGGTTAGGGAAGTCTACTTTATTAAGTTTAGGGGCTTTAATTGAGCCAAAAATTTATACGTGAGCCTCTGTAAAAGATACATTTTACATTTTACATTTCAACAGACGCAGTCGAAGGCGGATTTGATATCAAGAAGGAGGCGACAGTGAAGGAATTAGAAAGAAAGCCGGAGTAGATGGAGCAGGTAAAGATGGAGAGGTTGTCTGAGCAGGATTTGCGCTTTCTGAAGCCAAACTGGTTTCTGGGGAGGCAGAGATGACTCTCGAGCCACCAGTCCAACCTGCGGCGGATCATCCTCTCGAAAACCTTAAGAAGAGATTGGGCGAGGGAAATAGGGCGAAATTTGCCTGAATTGCCTTTAGGGATGAAGAAAACTAAGAATTTTTTCCAGGAGAGGGGGAATTCAGAGTAGACAGAAGGAATTTGAGGATGTTGTCAGGAAGACGTGAGATGAGAAGGTTGTCGATTCTATCTAGACCTGGAGCTGAGCTGGGTTTGGAGTGAGATTTGTCGAGAGATATGGAGAGTTCTGAAAAGGAAAAGGGTTTGCTAAAAAGTACTAGAGTAGAGGGTGAGGGTCTGAAAATGGAGGGAAAGTTGGGGAAGAAGCAAGAAGGGGGGAAGATGGATGGGATTAAGTTTTTTTGTTTTAGGATGTTAGTGGAGTTGTTACGGGCTCCAGAAGGGCCGTTTAGTCGGTGTCTGAAGCGGTGGACTATTTGCCAGAAGTGTTTTGAATCGGAGAGAGGAGTGAGAGAGGCACAGCTGCCGCGAAAGGATTTTTTTTTGGCTTCGTGGAAGGTGGACTTGGCAGAAGTGTATAGGTTAGGATCACGTCGAATGTTCCTCAGCGCGATTCTGCAGGAAGATTCGGCCGAGGAGCAGTCTTCGTTCCACCATGGGGGTTCACGAGGTTTGGGGTGGCGTTTGGATGAGAGGGAGCGAGAGGAAGAAGGGGCAAGACTGTTAATGGAATTGAAGATGGTTGAGGTGAGGGTCTCTGGTTATGCGATCACAGGCCTTCCCTCTCCAATGGAGACAACACCTGCATGATTCAAATAGCATTAGAGATTGTTCTTAATGTCGCTTCCTACCTAAACTCGCGGCGCGAAAGTATACTTCCTTGAAACGAAATTAGGTGGTTGTAAATAATAGAATCAAACTTAAATGAACGTTACGCTTTATTCTACGATAAATGTGTATTGGGAAGTACATAAGATTACACGGCCGAGGGATCATGCTCCCCGCCAATGTCGCTAGATAACTCACGCATGTCGGTCGCATGTCGGCTACGAGCCCTTGACCTCGCCTTGCGCGTAAGGTAAAACGTGCGAATGGTCGGACGGCCGGGGATGCACGACATCCCGTCCCGCGAATCAAGTATGGGGCTCGACTTGCCCCGAGTACGGCTGAAAATACACGGCATTCCGCCCAGCGTGCAATTCCGGCTGACACGCACAGCGCGCTTCTCCCGCCCGTTCTCACGTCAGCCCCGCGAGCTCACCCACATACCTTGGTATTCAACGCTCCAACGTGACGGCCGGCTACTCGGTTTCAGTCTCACAGGCGATAAATAGCGGCTGTAGTTGCTGGTCAATCAAGCTGCAATTAGCGATACCAGCGGGGTGGTTTTTGTGGATTGGACTCGGAATCGGTCTCTGGTTCCGGGAAGCCGGCAGCCGTTGCGTATCGCCGCTCGCACGTCGCTCCTGTTGTCGCACGGATTTACCGCTTGCGCCGTCGCTCGGAGAATCTCCGTCGTCACGGCCACTTGCAAAGAGCTAAAAACGCACGTCGTCGCCGTCGGCAGCTGTAGATCTTGAGAAAAACCGATACTGTCGTCGCGGACTCTCCTCTCGAACTACACACAAAAAAAGAAGCGCTCGCGCGCTTCCGTCCTATACAAACGCGCTCTTCCCTCTCCCCCGATTCCGTAGTACCACTCAAACCAACAGAAGTGCTCTCGTGCGGAAGCGCCGCTCATGCTCCTGACTCGCTCTAGCCACACGCCCTCTGGCCTTATACGTCTTTACTAATCTACTCAACAGTCTCGTATTTGGCAGAGGGTGAGGGGTCGTTAGAGAGCAACTCTGAAGAGAAGTCGGCGAGGGACAGGTTAAAGGAGCGCTAACCTTCTTCAGAGATCCGACAGTAGTTGGGACGATGGGAGAGAAAAGGCAAAGAGGGAGCCAAGATACCGAGATGGAGGGAGATGGGGTAGTGGTTGCTGAGGTGATTGTCCTCAAAAACAGACCAAGAGCAAATGGAGAAGAGGTGGGGGGACACAAAGGCCAGGTCGATGTTGGAGGGGTTATTAGGATTACAAGGATTGATGTAAGTTGGAGAATTGTGGTTGAGGACTAGAAGATTGCTGTCAGAGCAAAGTGTGAAGAGTTTGTCGCCGAAGTTGCAGGTGTGGTTGCTACCCCACACGACATTGTGGCAGTTCAGATCACCTGTTAGAAGAACCGAGTTAAACGAGGAGATAGAATATAGGAGCTTGCGGAAGTGCGAGATGTCGAAGGGAGTGCCGGAGTTGGGAGGTCGATAGGAAGATGTCCAAATCTAAAACAGTTGTAACAAATCTTAGTAGGGGGAACATATGTAGCAACGGGATATATAAAAAAGATTGACATGATTGGGGAGATGTTGGTTGTCGAAGGTGAGTCGGATAGTTCTGGAAGGTACAAGTTGGGAGGATTTATTAGGAAGAGTGATTCTTCGATCCAGCCTTTCAACCCTAGAGATTGCAAGGAGCAGATCAGAAGAAAGCTCTTTAAGAATTGATTCAACTGGGATATCGAGGGGGACATCTCTAGTGATTCCTTGACGGTTGAGGCGATGAGAAGGAACAGAGAAGCGAAGGTTATGAGAGGCAAATGAGGTATCAGAGAGGATATGGTTAGCAGTTTGGCGGTTTTTGAGAGTAATAGAGACTTTGTGGGAACCAGAAGAAGAAATGGAAACAATATTACCTTGGTGCAGGGCAGCAACGAGTCTGCCAACAGATGTGGGGTGAAGATGGCCTTTGACCTTCTCAGCATCAATGGGCTCAGCGAATATCACATATGGACCTTGATTAGAGTTGGGATAGAGAGTTACCTTAGTGGGAGAAGAAGCGGTGTTGGAGGGTGCAGTTTGAGGTATTACTAAGCGTGGTGGAGGTGTTGCTGGAGCTCAGACTGGTGTTAGAAGTCAGATTGAAGGTGGAGAGTTGTTCAGAGGTGGTGGGGGTGTTGATAGGTACCGAAGAGGTTGAGATGTCGCTGAGCTTGTTACCAGTCTTACTAGTGTTGGTGCGCTGCGTTCTTTTGGCAGGAGGGATTTTCACTTGGGAAGAATTTTGAATATCATCCACAATCTCCTTCACATTCATCCTTCGCTTAAGGGATTGAGAAGTGAAGTCCATGGAGCTGTCATCGTTGGAATCTGATAGAGCGTCAAAAGAATTAGAAGAAAAAGGAAGTGGAGGATTGACTGTAAGCGAGGAGAGCTTCAGCTGCAGCTTTCTCATTGCCCGAGGCCGAGAAGAGAAGGGAGGAAGGTGTTTGGGAATTGGGGAGTTTTTTGGGAGGATTGGGACTGGGGGGGGGAGGAGTTAGGGAAGCCTCGTTGGGGTTAGGAGAAGGCATATCGAAAAAGGTGGAAGGTTTTTTGAGAGAGAGAGAGAAGGATAGAGATGCACGGGAAGTGCTTTAGAAACTGGCGGGATGGGAGGCCGGAGGCCCTCCGGCGCCTAATTGAGGTTAGGCGGCGGGGGCAGATTAGAAAAGACGTACAAAGAAGAAGAAAATAGCTACAGGCATAAAAGAGAAAAGAAAGAGAGTATAAGAAACACTAAGCACAGTCACTGAAGGTACTTGAATGTTTAAATAACACATTAAACGCAATGAAAAAAGCGAGAGCGCATTAAGGCACGTCCGCACGAGGTGAAACCGCGCGCGGCAATCCATATAGGGACTTGAAGCAGGAGGAGGAGGAGGATGATCTGGATGTTGATGATGATGATGATGCGCAAAGGCGACCGAAGTGTCCTTACGTTCTGCGCAGCACGTGATCGCTCGGCCGATCGGCCACGTGACATTCGGCGCGTAGATTCGAATGAGTGAGTAATAAAGAGGGAGAGAGAGTGTGTGTGTGTGTGTGTTGAGTAAGCGCTCGCGCATATGCACGTTGCAGTATGTAATGTTTGGAAAGCTCGGCAGAATTATATATATATATGTATACGCTGTTATCGGGGATATAGGATAGAGTGCTGATGTATGTGCATTCGGAGCACTGCTGTGGTGTGTGCAACTTTTTATCGGGCTGTATGTTTGTTGATGATAATACTATTATATACGGTGGATGATTTATGCGGATAATGGAAATTGATATGATTTCGCGAATAGATTTGTTAATGTTCATTATTTAAGTTTGTTAGAAATTGTGAACTTTAAAATATTGTTACAAAATAAGTAGAATTACAAGTAGAATAGATCAGTAGTAGAAATACAAGAGACCAAAAATAGACACATTGTAGCAGTATATAACTAAAGGGTTAAAAAGCTTAGGTGCTATAACTGTTGGATGTCTTAGTATAATCAAATTAAGAAGGAAAAGTAACAAACATCACACGTATATATGTTATTTAGCACACAAATCAATAATAATCATTTTTCATACAGAAATATTGATAACGTAATGAAGTTGTCATAAGTTATATTAAGAAACTGGTAAATAGAGCAATAAATAATTCTTTATATGTTTATCCTAGATGCCGGAATCTTATAACAATAATAAATAATAAAAATAGTCTTCATTAATATAAAATACTTCGTCAACGGATAGTTTAATTTATTTATTTGATGGAACATCTAAAAAAATAAAAATATTTAACTCAATTGTATTATTTATTACCCGCAGATACCGTTTTTTTTCATTTTTCAATATCGGAAGACCTTTTGTGACTCATAGATATGATATTTTTCTAGCTACACCTATAGTATAAAAGCATGGTAACGGGAATAGATGAGCTGGCGTTCTTCAATGAAAACTGTCACTTTAGCAATCAATAATTCAAATCTATATATATTTCAGATTATGAGATAAATATCGAAACATTCTTAAAAATGTATACAGCCACGCACGCGAATTGATAACATAAAGAAACCAACGTTTTACAAAATTTCATTCATCAAAATTCACAACTGTCAAGGTAATTATATGTTCCTATTTAAACCACATGTCGATGTTATACTTCTTCTTTTCACCCTCAACCCTCCCACCACTAAAAAACAATCTTCGATCCATATATAGCTACGCTCGAGCAAAAAACACTGAGCATCCTGCAAACCATCAATACAGCCACTTCCATCATAAGAAGAAACGCCGAAGGCAAAAATACACACCCACACACACGTAAGTAGGCTGTTTACAATAGAACGGTATTGGACGCGCGAATCCCGATTTTTAATAAGGCATCAATCGATATGGTCTCGCTATATATGTATCATACAGACATACGGCGGTTCGCTTTTTCTTTTCTTCTTTCTAGAACACAAAAGGTGGAGCTCAAAAATCGAAGCGATCGAAGCGTCCGTGGGTGGATGTATATATATGTGTGTGTGTATATGTATATGTATAGTAGTGATCGATGCGGGCAGAGGACAAGACGTGAGCTGGGTCGATGCGGATTATGTGGCGATGGAGAAAGAGAGAGAAAGAGAGAGTGAGAGAAGGTTAACCTGGTTTGCGAGTTAGGACGTTGCATGCGTGAAAACACGATGAGCGTAATATAATTTTTGATTTGAGGAAGCTTTGATGAGTCATGGGTTTGTGGTCTCCTTTTTTTTATAGATCTTTAAAGATTGATGCTTTAAGTATTTTTTAGCGATTTTGAATAAATGTTTTATTAATGAATCATTGAATTTGAATTGAAAAATAACTGTATATATTTTTAATAAATTAATAACACTTGTTTATATTTCAATTGAAATAAAAGTTCGTCTATAATATAATTAGTTTATTCTAGTAGTGTTATTATACATATAAATATATATGAAATCTTTATTAAAAACATATACAATCTCGTTAATTTTAATAATAATATACAAACCGTTATAATTTAAATTTCATTAATTTTGCATGTTACCAGGCTTTTATTTGTATAGAATATAAGTACGCAATTAATTACAGAATAATCAATACTCAAGTCGTCTGTGCGAGCCAGAAATGTATACTGAATGCGTGTAAAATATAACAAATGGTATTAATATGTAGATTCAACCTACATTTACCCCTCAATTTATCAGATCGATGATCGTAGGTTCATTTTCATTAATCCTCGAAGACTGCCCGTATAATGTGAAATTCAAACCTCACGTTAGACAATGTAGAACTATGAAAACATATTTACAAATTTATATTTTTCTACATGTAATTATGATGTATTGCAAACAGTTGCCATATGTATATATAAATAAGGTAAATTGAAGATATATCACGATCAAACAAACCTCCAAACCACAACAAAATACCTATATGCATAATACAATAGAACCAAAAAAAAAAGAAAAAAAAACTAAAAAAGAAAATACCCTTGCATCTTCCTCGAAATTGACTTAACTTCAGCCCACGCGATCTACGTTTCATTACCTCCGCGACCTCATCTCGTCGCCACCACCCCACCGCCGACCCCGCGAGCTGTGCTTTACGTCAACCGCATATATACATACACATACATCGCTACCACCACGCCACACTTCCAAACTCAATAATTCAACTCTCTCTCTCTCTCTCTCTCTCTCTCTACTCTAATATACACATAACTCCGACGCACGGGAAAGTTTTTCTAGCGAGCGCATATGAGACCGATCAAGCTGATATCGAACACTTGTTCTGTCCGCGTATATATATATGCCTATACATATACACATACCTTCGTTCGCGTGTGCGGAATTGATTATATTCGAGGGCGAGAGAGAGAGAGAGAGAGAGAGAGAGAGAGTTGTGCGCGCTCTCAGGGTGCGCGGGCGTGCGAAATCAGGTCGGCCGACTACGCATTGCGGTAAGTACGACCGCGCGGGCACGCGCGAAAATCTTGAAAATCGAAGTGCAGCATGCACAACGCTTGTATGCACACCGTCATATCGTCTGCAGGCTGCATTTATATACGGGAAGGGCTGCTATCGTCGTGTAGTGCTTGATTCAGCAGCGGGGGAGAAGGAAAAGGAGGAGTGTGGTAGTTGACCCTCCTGTTACTCCTCCCAGGGATGGTTTGTTGAAAGATTTGAGGTTTTCGTTTTTAAAGTAGGTGGTTGAAGTGTATGCCGATGGTTCGGTTGGTATTATAGGTATTTGAATGTGGCGGGGTATAATGGGTTGCCATAATTTGCAAAACATCTATTCTGTATATTTTCTTTTTTTCGTTTTGTAACGGTTATACTGAAAGGAGTTTTATTATTGTTTTGTTAAGTTAATAAGTAAGAGACTATTGTAAGGTTGAAATTTCAAATTATTTTAATTTTGTGGGAATTAAAATTTGTTATTTGGACACAATTTTAAACGTGAAGTATAATTTACTTCTATCGTCTGTTAGTTGGAAAATAAGGTTATTGAACGACAACCGAATATATCAAAATTTTGGCTCCGGAAATACGTAATACCTTAAGTCCGTCATAAAGATACCGAAATAGGGCCATATGGCATAAAAGTTAACTTAATGCTACGTTTTTATGTACACAAACTCAAAATGTTTCTATAACTATACCTTATCCTGTAACTAGTTCATGAACTTTATATAATGTATTGTCTAATTTATTATGAACCTTCTAATTAGAAATAACTTTCAGTTGTCTAAGTTTCTGAACAGCTTGAAATATGTAAGTTATGAAATAAATTTTAAAATTTACATACCTTCACTGTAAAAAAACTTCCATATATATATAGATATACTATGTTTACATTTTGCTTTTCAAAATATACACAATGTATATCTATATACATGGAAGTTTTCTAACAGTGTTTAATATAATCTATTCCAACTAATCTTTACAATAATTCCAAAAAAATAAAATCCGTTATGAAGTTACTAAACCCAACAACTAAGAGAAATATATATATAACTATATACTTAACAACTCCCCGACAAGCTACCCTAACAGCTAAAATAAAAGAAATCGTTAGACCAAAGGGGTTGATCCACCCTTCACGGCGATCGAAAAACTACGCCTATGTATACGCGCAGGCAGTCATCACCCCCCCCCCGTCACCGCCCCCGCCCGCACATCAGGACGAGCTAACGAGACACTCTCTCATCGACCGTCCCTGTGTAATGCGATAAACCCGATACTCCGACGAGCTACTATTTCTCCACCTTCTGTTACAACACATTTATACGTATACATACATGTATATCCAGGACATATATATGTAGGCGCGTGTTGTGCAACGTCCTTTGGAAAATCTTTATAGCTATACGCATTGTCGCGCACGCAATCGAATTTTTTGCGCTCGACGACAGATATATATGTATAGGGAGATTTATATAGAGGTGAGTATACTGCGCTTGCGCGTGATTATCTGCGCACTCTCCTTATTTTCGCACACCCGTGTAGGGTGGAGGGTGGCGAGTGCGCGTGTACGCGCCGAGAGGAGAGAAAGGGAGAGAGAGAGAGAGGATTGACTTTGGTTATATACGTGCGTAGTGGGGAGGAACGACGAATGCTTCGATTTTGCAATTGTAATATACGGAGGATGCGTGAGTGTATATAGGAGGTGGAGAAGTGATGGGACGGAGGGAGAATATTTTGCAGAATGTTGGAGAGGTGTGGCGGATGGGAGAAATTGTTTTTTTTCTCTTCATTTTGAGGTTGAGATTTGGAGGATCGTCCAATTTGATATATCTTATATGAATCGTGTGATATGTGATGACGTTGTGTATTACATGATAAATGTTTTAATGATACTAGAATATAAATAAAAAGTCGTGCGTTATGCTTATGTGGAAAAACCATTTTATAGATTTCTAAATATGATTTCAAGATTAAAACCGATCAGCCATTACTCGAGCTTTTTAAGGGGGCTAGACACCTTTTTTTCTGAAATAAAAAAAATCATATTTTAATAGCTAAATATGAACCAATTATTTACAACTTTTTACACATAAAAGAAGGTATATTTACCTTCCTTTCGAGCTTTGCTGGGCGTTTTATATGATCCAGAACTATAGTTATATCGAAGAAATAACTTTCGTATTCTTCGATAAGTTCTTTCACTATCCACAAGGTTTCAGATGATCCTACGGATGGATTGACTCCAAATATGAACTCCTGAATACTATAGTTTCCTTCGCAATGTAGGGATTTATAATTGAATGTCATAACAAATTTTGAATATTGAAAAAATTAATAAAAAATTCATGCAAAATAGCAGAAATTTTTTTTTTCTGCCTATCCAAAATTCCTGCATTGATAAGGAAACCATACTATTCAAGAGTACTTAATTCAAATTTGGAGTCTATCCATCCGCCGGATCATCTGAAACCTTGTGGACAGTTAAAAAACTTGTTTCTTTGACAACTATAGTTTTGGACCATATATAAAGGACCCAACAAAGTTTTAAGGGAAGGTAAATATACCCGCTTTTATGTGTAAAAAGTTGGAAATAATTGGTTCATATTTATGTATTAAAATATGACTTTTTTAGGTACGACCACTTCTCGGGAGAGCCTTATATTTTCGTCAGGGCGAAAATTGTAACATTTTAAAAACTGAAAATTTACAATATAAAAACTATTTTCCACCCACTATGAGTTCATTTTAAGCGTTTTTGGAGATGTATGTATGTCTGTAC
>JAYJLV010105013.1:0-11714 GCA_036873485.1 Torymus texanus | reverse complement strand
ACACACACACACACACACACACACACACACACACACACACACACACACACACACACACACACACACACACACATAAAGAGATATAAAAATTAACTACGCCTTCATATATATATATATATATACATATAAAAGCTGCACTATTGATTTGAAATAACAGTCGCGCAAGTTTAAACCTCCGCGCGCGCTATTTCCATAAAATATTTAATCCGTCCAATAAACACTTGCGAGTCGTTCTGCGATAACGCCGTAGCGTGTAGAAACCTGGGATTGCGAGAAAATCACCTTTTGCCCTATAATAAAATTAAAAGCCCATTAGCATGCAAATTTAAAAATGTTAAAAAAAAAATTGTACCCCACGGCACACATAAGTTACTCCCTCCTTCCTTCCCTTGACTGAATTTATGCAGCCCAGTAGCAATTATTACGTACATTCTCCGGACTCGCTTGCAATTAAACCTGCCCGTCTCGCTCGCTCACGCTCAAATTTACAACTCTACGCGCGCAGCGGTTTCGCGTGCACGGCTTTCTAAAAATACCTACGCGCGGTAATAGAAACGTTTATACATTCACGTACGCAATGTTCAAGACGAGGAGATAGCATCTTAAGGGTGGCAGTGACGTAGGCGTGCCCTCCTCCACTTGCTGCTGCTGCTGCTGCTGTTGCTGCTGCTGTTCCGGCTGCTGCTGGTGGTGCTTGTTGCCGCTTACTTCGAATCTGGAACACAAAGGAAATCGTAAAACGAACCATTCGCTTGGAAAAGTAAAGAGGAGTGAGAATATTTTTTGTGTAAATAAGGCTCGAGAGTTGCGAGTTGGTTTAGTCAATTTCTCGGTTGGCAAGAAAGATGTAATAAATGTTTTCGCATGTAGGCTGAGAGTATGTAGTAGGGTTATTTATTAAATGTATAGAATATTGAATAATCGATATGTATACCGGTGGTTTTGCGTGCTAATGGTCTAATTACTATAACGAACGCAGAATACATATATAAACATACACAAAGGGGTTTTGCAAGCGTACGTTTAAAATTTATTTGATCGATAGTAACAGTGGAAATGAAATATTGATTATCCGCGTGGAGAACTATAATTTATTGAATAATTGTTATCGCTGCGCATAGAAGCTCGAGTGGAGAAAATGGCTTTTAAAAACGTTTACATAGTTCATGCGGTATTCTGGGGCAATTACTTAAGTTCCGAGCAAACTAGGTTACGCGTGCGATAACGCAAAAAGATCGATTAATTATGCAAATAACGATTTGTTATAAATGAAGCCCTAATGGTATCGGTATTCACTTGTCTGTTTACATGATGCAGCAAATACTTTTCAATAACACTCGACATCATTTTGATTTCTCTTAATCGCGTAATATCAAACTATTAAGATAATTATATGCATTTCAAGTTCTTTTATAGAGTGCAAATGATATGGTTAATCATTTAATTTAAAGAGGTAATAATCGATACCATTCCATAAAACCTGTATTCATTATCTCGATGCCAGAACCCCGCAGTTACCGCAGATTGCTATACGAAAAACTATTTGCCCAGACCCATAAATACACTCGGTAATCACACTTTCTCGAATCGAGAAGGACAAAAAAAAAACGTCTTCGTATCTATACCACCTCGTAAAACAAAGAAAACCGTTAACTCTCAATACTGTATCCCACGATTAGATTGGCTGTCTAATCTTTTCCCAAGCGACCACTTCCTCTTTCCCCTCAACGCATAAAAAGAACCAGACGTGTAGATAAAATCGAGATAAAATCAAGATCCAATCTCATCGTTTCCTCGCATATATCACAGGAAAATCCTGCGTTCATACCTATGGAAAATGGCAGCGACACAGATGGACACGAGGTTCGGCAGGATCCTTGGATGTGGACAATCGCTTCCGGGCCCGTGCACCGACGCCACGTAGTCCCTTATCTCTAGCTCACCGTCCTCGTTCTCGTACAATGCAGCTATGAACACTTGGAGAAGTTTCCTCATATCCGGCGACTTTCCAAAATCCACAGTATGCTTTAAGCAGCGTGTGATGGCCGGACAGAGGGCCTGAACGAGAGGCGAGCGCGGGTGTCGCTGGGCCAGCCGCGATAAGGCCCGCGCTAAAGTTGGTGGTGGGGCAGCACGCTCGAGGAGAGGCGCTGCGACGTTGAGCACCGCTTCCGCCCAGTTACGATCGTTCTCGTCCGTCTCGTTGGACGCACTCGAGCAGTCCTCGTCCGGCGAGGAATCATCGATCAAGCTCGAGATTATTAATGGGCCGTTGCTGGGGGTGAGGCTGGGTCCATTCAGGTTCTTGCCGTTCTCGATGCGCTCGAACGTGTTTGGGTCCTCCAGGAGCTTCGCCACCGATTCCAGCGGCGCACCTGTCACACGTTCGTCCTGGAATATCGAAGAATTGAAAATTAATGGGTATTTCGAATGGTTTTTATGCAGAGATAGTCTTTTTATTGATCGATAGAAACACTGTAATCGTTAATTTATTATTTAAACAATTCATAAACGTATTCATATACAGATTAAATAAAAACGTATACCGAAAGCACATTAGTTCATTAAATCGCAATAATTTTGTAAATGCTAATCTTCTTGTGAATAAGTAGATCATTATTTTGCTGATCGTACGACATGTATTATTAATGGATTGAAATCTTGGTAATCTCGACACGTGTATCTGTTTTGCCAAACATTCATCCAATCTTTATAACAGTATAAAACGCCAATAAAATGATATTACAAGAGATTTTTGAGACCTATTCCAATGATACTTTCAAATAAGTTTATAAATAAATCGAAAACAACAGGACAAAGAAGGAAAACAGGGAACTCGGTGCCAAGAAAGCGCTTCTTTCTCTTATATTTTATATATATACATACCTGAAGGGGCGTCCAGAGGGCGAAATCAACAAGAGTCTTGAGCTCGCGCAGCACGATCTCTTCCTTGGTGGCTGTCGACACCTGGTGCTGATACTTGAAGATGCTCTTCTGCAAAAATAAACCAAAAACGCACCCACACACGTGTGCATCAGTCAATACATCCCTTCTCTTTCTCTCTCTCTCTCTCTCTGTCTCTCTTTTGACATGCAAATTTGGCGCGTGACGTAGTTGAGTGAGGGGACGATTCATCACCGGTTGGATTGACACCCCTCCGCCGTCGCTCATTTTACTTGATAATCGTATCACAACCGGTGCAGACACACACACACACATACACACACAGAGCCGTGTGCCAACTGAAACACGGATAATAACAGGCCCGGAAGATGGAGTGGAAAGTTATAATAGTTGCGCGGCTGGTATGCTAGGTGCAGTATATATTTATACATCGTCGGCGAATAGGGGGATCTTTTATTCATTTTATTAGGTTAGTTCTATTCTTGAGGCGAAAGAGACAAGGTGAAATTACGATCGGGTTGCATTGAACTCTTGGGGTATATGGTTGGCGGCGACGGCATTCATGCTAGTGTGGTGTGGAAATCTTTTTTTGGGATGGAAGGATTATTTTCGGGTACCGTGCAGTATGATTTATGTAGTAGCGAACGGTAGCCACCGCGTGAAAATAGAAAATAGAGAGATGGAGAGATGTATAATAGTTTCTAGGAGCAGGTGATTCAGAAGTGACTTTTTTTTACTGCCCACGGATTATTTTCGACCGAGATGTATATACAGTGATTTATACGACGCGAAAACGCGAAAAACTATTTTCTCTTGTCCGAAAAATATTCTGAGAACGTTAATACAGCGTTTCGCAGACTCGTGAATTATTCATCAGTTTCACTTTATAGAGGATGACGTATTTTTCGAGTTACAAAAAAAAAGAAAAGAAAGATTGCTTACCTTCCAAAGTATAGAGTGGTACCACTGGTCCCGCGTGTAGGCGTTACTCGCCTGCAGTAGCAGCGAGCCGTCCGGCAGGACGATTCTTAGGCAGTATTTGTAGGTCGGGTCCCAGCGTGCCACCGCGTACACTTCCGTCATGCTACTGTACGGCACCGGCTGCTGAAGGAACCCAGTCAGCTGTAACACACAAGATAACATGCCATTAGACCATATTATTGTTTGCATTTTGTACATTAAAAGTTACATATGAGCAACAAACAATCTTGGAATTTGCTGGATAAATTTGCTCTAATACTAAAATGCTCAACGTAAAACCGTTGATATTTATAAATATACCTATATACAAATGATGATTTATATTCGTATCGCGTAATCTCCGAGAATTGAGATTCCGTGAACGACTCCACCCGCGTCTATAAATTTTTCCACACACCCACTTGAGAACAATGAATTCCTTCGGCAAACACACTTCCGTCCCGTTCGCGCTGCAGCACGCGCGTAATTGCCGCGCGCAACTCGCGCATTGTCATCTCTCTAGCGTAGCGCGCGAGACGTGAAGACAAAGCGAACGAAATAATTAACGAGGTGCTGCGTGCTTGCACGAGCGTTCGATTCTCCTCCCAAGGAGTATACGTGCCGCGGAATTTCGGGCTATTGTGTTTTATTGAAGCTCCATAGATATATATAACAGTTTTGACGAACTCCACTGTAATACAACGCTATCCTTAAGAAATTAGCGTAGCGGTTATCGATTGCTTTCATAAGGTGACAAAGTCCAAAGTACCATATATCATCATCTCAGATGACGCGGCTTATCTAACTTTATGTCTTCACTCAGAACACGTACAACATATATATACATATATATCATAAAATGCACCGCGTAGATTTTATATCTCGTGTCTGTTTCTTGACGGCGCGCGATCAACGATCGCATTACGCGATGCATGACGAAAGAGAGCCGTCGTCCCGTCGTCGTCTTCGTCGTCGTAGTTTCACGCGACTCTCTCTCTCTCTCTCTCTCTCATGAGCGTTTTATTTGCACGCCCTACATAATTGACAAGCCGCGCGCAGCACGCGAGACAAAGCGTCGCCGTGCGCGCGCGTTCCATTTTTAGATCCCACAGCAACCGTCGTATATTTCGTTACTATTATATATCTTCGCGTCATTTTTGTCCCTTTCTCTCTCTCTCTGTGTACAAACGAAAAAGCCTTTGTAAACTCTCTTATAGCTACATATATGCGACGAGTGGCCGGAAGACTCGGACGACGACGACGACGACGCCGCGTATTCTAATAGACCATCGTCGACGTCGTCGTCGTTATCGTATCCTAACTCTCCCTTCCTATTTTCTCGGTAAACTCTCGACTTTATCCAACTTTCGCGTGTGACGTCTGAAAACTTCGTGACGTCACTCTGTCATACGACGCATCGACCATGCCATCGTCTTCCGAAATGTAAGTGCTTAACCTGCATAAATATATATATATATATATATATAGATAAAGAAGTTATAAGATGACGACGACGACGTCATATATATAGAGAAAGAAACTTCAGAACGACTTCTTTTGCAAATTCAGCTAGTTTCGAAAAATACGAACCGAAAAGAGTCGACTTACAAACCGAGAAGAAGAAGTTTGCACACTGAAAGCAGTCGGGGATTCCGCAGAGGTTTCCGACTCTCTATACGCGCGTTAAAATATTGTCATTGGCAGTAGGCCCGAAACGTCGAATAGCAGAATATAGTATATAAAGAGTGTATATTTATATGTATATATAGGCAGATTCAACGCGCCGTGGTCTCGTGAATTTTGCAGCGAGTATATGTATGCGCTGGATTGTTTGGGGCTGCGATGAGTTGCTCGTTACGCGGAAGCGAAAGTACAATGTACTTTTATATACGTTCGTTAAAAAAGTGGAGTGGGGCAATGAACGAACCCCCTATTACTAAGATTAAAAAAGCGCATAAATGGTAAAAAAAATATATATATATATATGTATGTAGGTACAGAAACAAAACGTACGGTTCTATAATATACCTCGCAAGGCTTTTCAACACGTCACTAATCCCTACATACACTAGCGATCCTATACATACATATACGCCTCACGTCGCCATCCAAACTTCCATCCGGTACACGCGGCTAATTAGACTCTCAAAAACTCCTCCTACAATGTACAACTCTACACACACAACTCCGTTCGTGCACTTGCTCGCACATCTCCAAAGCGATTATCGCGTCTCCTCCCGACGCTAATAAGCTCAACACACCCTGCGGTAATTCCCTTACCATATATAGTATATCGTATACTATGCACCTCGCACCCCTTGAGGCTCTCCTTAGCTTTGCTATATACTATTTATCCGTACTGTTATCACTGTTTATCCATTCGCGAGTTATAGTAGTAGTAATAGTAGTCATCGTCGACGTCTCTTTGTGGAAGATTACCGTAACCCGAGTTTGCCATTGGGTTGCGCGTATAATATTATGATGCTCACGCGCGTGCATTATGTTGCGTACAAGAAAACGCGGTAATCTTATATATCTCGAATGTTTGCGGATGATGTATAAGCGACGGAAGATTTTGGAAGGTGATGCGGGAAAGTGAATTAACGATTCGTATGAGCGAGCTCAGAAGTGTTATTATACTATACGCAAATGAGTCAGGTGTGTATATATATGGAGATTTTTAATGGTTTGTTTAGGTTCGCCTCGTTTTTGTTAAACACAAGCAGACTCGCTCTGTTTGGGTGATAAAGCATTGTAAATTCACGCGCGTGCGTGCGTGATGTGTAACGAAGGATGACTGGCGATGTGCTGGTTATATATGGCACTCGGGCGGGTCGTTAAGTAAGCCAACGATGGGATTTAGATTCTCGTATAAATATGAGAATGTTTAAGAGACCGAATTACCATTATTTTACTACATTGTTGTAGAATCACACATCTTTGTTCAATTTATCCGCTGTTTATCCAACTGCAACATCAATTTTTCCTTCCTCACAGTGCATTTATATCATACTCATTACAGAATGAATCGAACGGGACGAATAATATAAGAAAAATCACCCGTAATATTCTCCAAAATGTATATATACGTGTATCTATGTATGTGTGTGCACCGAACTGTCACCACAGCCTCGATCAAGGAATGACATTTGCTTTGGGGAACGACGCACGCGTAGGACTATGGACGTGAAAAAATAATGGAATCCGATACACGTAGAATTGTCGTCGTTGTCGTTGTCGTTCGGAGCATCGGAGCGCGACGTTTTGCCCTGTGTGCGTGTATATATACATATATATATATATAGAAAGAACAAGGGAGAGACAGTGAAAGCTGTGCTTTTTGCTGTCGATGGGAAATGCCCGCAGGGTACTGACGTCGTAAATAGGAGGGTAAACAACGCCATTACCACAAGCCTGCAGCAACAGCAGCATATGCGCGTGAATTTTTCCAAGAAAACGTCAAGACGTTCGTTAAAACGTATTCGCTATATCTATATACTACTACATTGCGATTCTTTCGAATCGACCCGTGTACGCGGGTAATTAACTCTCACGTTTATAAATTCCTTTTCTAATCTCAGCTCACCGCAGCTATATATGCATATGTCGACAAGCGGTGTATAACGAAAAAGGCCTTTAGATACGAATCTCCTTTACCCCACATACATACTGCATCACGCGAGCTACCAGCTAATTTCGTCGTCACGCGACAGTGGAAAAATCGTCAAAAACCTCTTGCACATGAATGTGTATATATGTATATCGAAGAGAGCAAATATTATGTTCTCGCGCGTCTTCATGTACATCTTCGCGCGTTAATTGAACGCGCCAACCGGTAATTTATGTCGAGCAGTTTCGAGCTTGAGATGTGCTTTGACAAGGGATTAGTACGGTGGTGAGTAAACGAAAATACAGTACGCGCGGTGTGCAGTCGCGCGAAATTAATCGAATTACTACGCGGCAAGCAGAGAATCACTATATGTATACAAAGTGTGCCCAGAGGCTGCAATGCTTATGTTTCCCTATGCAGTTTGCGGTAGTAGCAGAGATAAGGTTGCGTGTGCAGCTTGTGTATGTTTCTTGCTTTACTGTTCTGCGAAAATTTGATTCGAGAATGGGTGTAAAAAGGTCGCACGGTGTATAGTAATTTACAAGCTCTCGTCATTGTCGTGAAACTAATTATAACACACGACTCGAGTGAGGTTTATATGTGTTTGTATAGAACGATGCACATTATTGTGTTAGTTAATTATCGTGGTTTTATTGATATATGTTTGTCTTTTTTTTCTGTTTGAATTTCGTTATACGTAGTGCAAACAGTATATAGAGCTGCATCCTCATTGTTGTTGCGGGTAATAAAACCATGTTAACGTTTATTACCCAAGCTTTATAACAATGCCGGGTATATATATCTCAACAGAGCTCGAGCACTCAGTAAACATTCAACGCACAATGCTAAAATATAAAGAAAGGAAATCATTATATAACAAAGCTTTATAATATATAAGTATAAGCTTCTTCGAAACCATGATAAACTTTAACCAACGCCTTCGAGGAGTAGACCACGTGCACACAAATATCTAATACTACGCGCAACAGTGAAATACCTGACCATTATATACACTCCACAACATCGAAACATCCACGCGCTAACTTTACGCACAAGGTTAATTGAGGTGAACCGTCTCTATACATATAGATATAGTATGGTACACGTAAATTGCGTCAATGGACCGGAAAAACCGAAATTTCGCACTTGAAAAATATACACGACCATCATCATCTTCACATCGGGCGATAAGTGCGCGCTTGTACTACGCGGTGGTTGTAAACCGCGTTGCATAGAGCGCCGCACTCTAGTTATTAAGCGCATGTGTGTGTATATATATACACGTGTACACACACACACACATATGCACCACAAGAGGGGGCCGTGTTTGCGCGGGCGAGCGTAATAAGAGCGGAATTTACGAGGAGGATAAAGCTTGCATCGGCACCTTAACTCACACGTACGCTAACGCGCTGGTGTATATATATATATATATACGTAAACTATGCTACACGTTATATATATGTGAAAGGGATGCCCCTCATGTATGATGCGTCTATATGTATATACACGAAAAAGTATGTATACATATGTATGTATAACATCATCACAGCATGTATATAATTATATAGTTTATCGTTAAAGAAAAACGTTATATATACACACATACATCGACGTATAGAATCACGCTCGTGTTATGCGAATGTACAATATATATATGTAAGACTACACTACTATTACGCAGTTCTCTCTCTCTCTCTCTTATACTCCCTTTTGCGCGGGAAAATCCAATTTTCCCCTCCACTCCTCCGGGCTCTCGCTAGCGTTTGCGCTCACGTCGTCGGGGGGTATTTTACGACAGCCCGCAGCAGCGCGGCTTTTACGAGGCGCACTCGCGTGCCGACGTGCCGTATATCTAGGATGTATGTATACGCTCTCTCTCTCTCTCTCTCTCTCTCTCTCTCTCTCTCTCTCCTTCGTTATACTCCTGTACATATATATGTGTCCGTCTGTTTTCGCGCGATGGGTGTGGTAATTAAGAAAGTGCAAGGCTATATAGGGACGAGTAGCTACGTCTTTTCGAGAAAATCAATTTGCCTGTGTGAATAGTCGCGGTTCGGTTAAGAGAGAGAGAGAGAGAGAGAGAGAAAGAGAGGAGGGTGGTCTTGATGAAAGCACACCCCGTTGAGATTGTGTATATACTTGTGCGACCGCCTACGGAGAGAACACGAGTGCTGTGTTACGGCGTATATAATATATATCTTACGTTGTATATATACACGCTTCAAGAGCTTCGCGTTCTGAGAATCGGCTATAAGCGAAGCTTTTCAGTGTATATCTTAAGAGAGAGAGAGAGAGAGAGAGAGAGAGAGAGAGAGAGAGAGAGATGGGGCTGATGGAAAGGGTGTATTATTGTCTATACCTACTGCGTGATTTGGTTACTTAAAATTCGCCCTATATGCCGTATTGTTGGGTGTATCGTGTATAATAGTAATACTGTATATGGTATATGCGTATTGTCTCTCACGTAACAGTAGGATGTATTCAAATAGGGTGCGGATGTCCAGGGATATCTATATATCCCCGTAGCGCCGCATCTCGTGTCTGAATATCGCTTCGATTACCGTTCAACCGTGTAAGATAATATCTTATACCTGTCGGATTATACAAGGAATATCGTCCATATGCAGCCTGTTAAGTGCCAATTATAGACATATATATTGATATAAAAACGCATTCTTTGATATCTTTCGAAAATCCATGAACCTTCCACGTTTGGAATGTTCAGAAGATGTGTACAAACCGAAAGAGGGATAGAAAGATCGTGAAGAGTGAATTTTCCAAGATACGAAGTACGCACAGATGTGCCCGATACACGGCGTGGCGCTCTCATGTATAAATGCGGATTAAGGATACATTTCTCCCTCGATTTTTCAGAGGGGTGAGAGCTTAGAGAGGAAAGGACACGTCGCCGTTACGTCGTTCGCGAGTAAGAAAAAGTTTTCTTCTCGTTTCCCACTCTCTCTCTATATATATATATGTATCTGTAGAAGGAAAGGGGAAAACAAAAGACTCGGGAATCCCCTGCTGTAGACATATATATATATATATATATATAGGCAGTCCGTTCGAGATCGATTGGACAGCTAGCGTGGAACGACTTGGAGAATATATATGCCTCCGGACCCGTGATCGTAGCTCCGAAATAATAATGTACATTTGTCGTTTTCACGTTATTTCTTCTAGACGGAAGGAAGCAGCCATGTAGGACGGAAAATCACCCGCGGGATTAAGCCTCTGTCGAAACTTAGTAGTTTGTCTACATCTATAATGTATATAGAGAAAAAAGAAATGTGACTAAAAAGTTTGAGAAACAACAACCACGGCATGCAAGTTTAACCGCCTCTTTTCACGGTTCCCTAGAGGAAGGATCGCATTCGCGTTCCGGCAGTTCAATTTGTCACGTTCTTCCTCCCACGTGTATATATCTATCCTCTATAGCAAAAACGATATAGTTTTTTTATGTACCGATGAAAATTCCCTATACAAACTTTTGAGTAGCTTGCGCGTCACATATAGTTCATATAATACACATAACGAGAATAACTCAATACACATATGTATAAAAAATAAAAGAAATCGAATTAAATCACGTACAACACGTGGCACACGTGTGTCTTCAATATACACATACATAGTTTCGAAGAACTACTACACGCCGCTATATATTACACTTGGCTAAGTGGCGCGGCAGCTAAAACGGCCTCTGCTTCTCATCTCCATACGTCAAAATCAAATAATCAAGACTCCCGCACGCGCGTCTGCGTATGTTATATATATAGTATATAATAGTTATTACCACACGGCCGCTCGTCGTCATCAACGCTTCAGTTAGATTTGCCAGACGCGTGCGCGACTATATACGCTATTATCGCCTCTATAAAAGATAATCTTGCGAGTGCGTACGAACGCGTTATACGTTTATAACGAACCCGACGACCTGAATCTCTTGCGAATTAAAACACGCGAACGAAGGACTCACACTTTATATAACGTATGTTACACATATATGTATATACGTGCGATGCACCTGAGCGTATCTCTTTCTCTCTCTCTCTCTCTCTCTCTACCCATGTGCGTAGAATCAACACAGATGCGCGTATACTATATATATATATATATATATATATATATATATATATATATAATACTCGTGACGACAATGAATCGTGCACGTTTTTCTCAAAAAAAAAAGGAGGATGAGGAGGAGTTGATCGCGCGAGACAAAACGGCTCGCCAC
>JAYJLV010105012.1:0-36904 GCA_036873485.1 Torymus texanus | reverse complement strand
CAGAAGAGTTAAAGTGTTTAAATTTAAAGAAGAGCAGTATTAAAAATAAAATAAAAAACTTTATTAGTATTGGATAACAATCAAGTCAGCCGTAAAAATCTTTCCTCTTTCTCCCGCGGATCTGCCAAGCAAGGCGATACCACCTCGAGAGCTCGAACATCGTCCGGAAAATCGACGAAAGTTTCTGCGCGCGACTTCTCTTGCTCGCACCGACGCAGCCGCAGTCGACGTTTTAAAGTTTTCCGAATTGACGGTAATGAATTCGAGGGCAATCTTTTAAGGGCGCCGCGCTGCCTGCCAGACGTGCACAAGATTTGCATAACAAAACGCGCAATTAATAAAGTTCCGCCAGGCGGCTCGACAAAGGAGCATTTTGCCCTTTCAACGTTCTCGCGTCTACGGTGGCGACGGCGGCGGTGGCTAAATAAGTCAGCGTACGCGGTCGGGACTTTGTAAGGAATCTCCAGGCAAAAGTTGACGGTGGCAGTGGCCTTTTTTCCAGCTCTTTGTCACCGCGTGCTTTTAATATTTTAGTGGATTCACTTTGTAGTCTGTGTATATGTGTGTGCGTGAAGAGGTTTTCGATATAGAGGCGAATGCGAAGAGGGTAATAAGGAGTAGGAAAAACGAGGTGAGAACTCGATAAAGTGAAAGAATGAAGAATACAGGGTGAGGTGGTGCGAGTGTTCGGTTGGTTTGTAGATGTCGATGCTTGCATTGAACAATCGTACTATTGGATTCTTTCTTAACTTCAAAATGGGTAAATTGACAGCATAGTAAACCAAACCTAAAAAGATACTCCGAATCTCCAAAGGTTTCATGCGATATAGTCCTACAGAACGAACTATTGCAACGAAGCCTCAATAGCGATTCGCCACATTCCAATGAATTACGCGTTTCATAATCCAGTTTCTACCTTGCTGTACCTCCGAGAGAGAGAGAGATATATATATATATTCAAAAAGATAGATGGAGAGTGAGATGGAGAATTACAAAAAAATTCCCAACATCAGCCGTATACTGTTTCTCTCTTTCTCTAACCATGATACACTGAACCTCCTGCTTGTTTTCTACTCTCGCTCTATATATGTATATATCTCCCTCTCTCCTCTCTTTCTCTCCAACGCATTGAAATTTTCATTTCCCCGGAATTCGACGGAGATGGTACTCGTTGCCCTCCTCTACCCCCTTTACCATCTCCCCTCTGCCCTCGTCATAAAGAGCCGACGGGTCATACGTCGCTGCCGCTACTGCGGGCGTCTCGCTTATTTGTATTGCGCGCGCCGAGGCACTTTGTTTCGAGGATTTCCCCGCCGCGCAAAGTCGCACATTATTAAATTCCAGGTGCGCTGGGAGAAGGAGTAGAGGAGGGGGAGAGAAAGAGAGAGTGACTACGCGGAAAAACGTTGACTGCGGCAGCAGCTCGCGAATAGTGGATTTCGCGCTTCGGGTGGTAAAGCAAGTTGCCGAGTGACTGCTGCGGATGCTTTTCCGCAAGCGCAAGATTTCACAGTTTATGCCCAATTCGTCGAGGTGTGCGCACATCACTTGGTGATCGAGTGATTAATCGTTTTTACAGGTGAACTTGATGTTCTTTAGGCGTGGGCGTATCTTATTGCCGAATTATAAATCGCTATGCCTAGATTGAATTATACGTACGTTTGATGAACTCGGCTATTAGGAGTTTCATAAGCAGACAGTATAATCTGTAATCAGAAAAATAAAAAAAACTGTTTAATAATGTAGAATTTCAATGAGAAAATTGTTGTACGTGTTGTATATGTCATATTATATATTGAATTTGGATGTATAGATATATAAAAAAATAAAAATACAGTCGGAAATAGGAATTCGTCGTCAAAGTTTCGATTAATCATTAAATATAATTCTTATTCCTATTTATATTTGGGAAAAACTTAATTTTATAAGTTAATTATAACAGAAGGGCAGGTTTCATACAACTGTTAATCTATTTACTAAAAGGTTAACTATTGAAATCATACTTTCGAAGTGAGATAATACCATATCCCGCAATTATCATTAAAATACAAACCCCCCTAAACAAATGAAAATCAGATTAAACAAAAACTAACGAGATTTAAATTACTTTTCAGCGCCTTAGTCCATCAAAAAGACAGCCTAGCACGACTTCAAGCAGCAACGGCCCAATATCTCATCAGCGAAAATACCTTAAAATTCATTCGGCCGCCCTTTCGTTGCCCCCCTGCCTGTCTACGCCTCGCTCGGGCAAATAAAAAGCTCTCATAGCGTAATCTGAATATGCAAACGAGCCGTTCTCCCTCATCTTCGGCGCAAAGTATGTTCGAGCAGTAGCAGCAGCATCAGTAGTAGTAGTTGTAGTCGACGTCTCCTCCACCTTCTCCTCCACTTTCTTCTTCTTCCTTCTCTATACCACCGAAACTCGCGTTCGCGCGCGTGCAAATTCGACAGAGCATTATTTATCAAACGCGAACGCGCGCTCATGCCAGCCACGGCCGTGGCTTCTCGCTCTGGCGACGAACTCCGCGGAGCAAACACAGCCTTAGTTCCTCCATACTCAGATGTACGGAAGTAAGGAAGAAGACGCGCACGCGAGGTTCTGCTTAACATTTCAGACGGCCCGGAGCTACCCTCATGCATACTTATGCCGACAACGACGACGACGACGACGACGACGCCCAAGTTTTTCGCGAGCTGAGGAGAAGGATGAAACAGGGGCGAACAGGTGTGCGAGAGTCAGCAAGGAGAGATTGCGGACTGCGAGTCGCAAAGTTAAATCAAGCGCGGTACTATTTTTAGGCGGGGAATTTGTTTCGACTCCGAGGTGCTGGAGCAGTAGACGGCGGGGGTTTTTTAATCGGCTAGTTGGTCGGTTGGAGACGCTTTTGAATTTTATTACATAGAGAGAGAAAGAGAGAGAGAAAGGTGAATTAGATGGAATTATTCATTGGTGAGAAGGTTTCACGCGACGGGGTGAGAAAATGAGCTTACTAGTTTTGTCTAAAGTCGTAGATTTTTCTTTTTTCTCATGATGTTTAAAGATTTTTTTTCTTATTTTATATTATTGCACGGTATTTTTATTTATTAATTTATTTGTTTATAAAAGAGGGTACTTTATTAAAGAAGTTATGTAAAAAATAATGCTTTAAAGAGTGAAATACAATAGGAATGAATTAATATCGAGTAGAAGTAAGGATATATGGTCAGCCAGCTATAAAACTTTGGTAAAGTTAGACTTAAATACGAATTTAGGTATAATAGTAAGAAAAATTCAGATAGGTAAACCATGTTAACATTGTAGAACTGACAAAGTGATAATATTACTGTTGTTTAAATTTCAAGATTCATTGCAAAAATTCAACTATAACGTGTAGTATTATTCATAATGTTAGTTCTATTCGTGCCTACTAGACTTAAAAGATGTTACTTACTAGATGTTTTTAAAAAATAACTAGCTTCTTCCGGAACTGAATAATGCTGTTCATTTTGAAATTTATATTGGTATAAAGCTGAGAATCCATAAAATATCATACAGATTTGAAAATTCCAGGATAAATAAATATTACTTGCTTCACAAGAGCGAATGAAAGTTTTCTTTTTTAGTTTTAATGTTTACTGTCTCACGCGACAAGTTCTTTCTGGATCCATGTTTCATTTGAAGTAGATATAGGTCCAAATAATTATTTTTTGAAATTATGATCAATGTAAATAGTACTTTCCGATACAAGGCCGTGAAGTCGAATTTTAAGTCTGAAATAGTGATCGCTGTGTATGAGTATAAGTACGTGTATTAGATTATGTGTTCGTAAAAACGTACTTTACTGCTGGAAAACGTAACCTAATACGCGTACTTTACGGATACTCGATCGAAAAAAGAATTTGTATCTTTTATATCGCACAACTAATAGTTGTAGTAGATGCAAACAGGAAACAAAACAATGTACAATATCTCTCGGTTTTTCTCATACGTAAAAAAATCCCTAAAACATCTCTGCAAACCCAGCCGTTCATATTCACGCTTCTTCCTCCCTTCCCCCCTCTCCTTCTCTTTTCCTCTCTCTCCCTCTCTTTCTCCCACTTTTTATCTCTTCAAGTTTCACACACGCGTGCACAGCCGAGCGCGTTAGAAGCAATCGCTGTCAGGAATCCGAACCGCGTGCGCGCTCGCATATATAATAAAAAAAAGGCATTTGACGACGCAATCGATCACTGCTGCTCGGCCCGTCAGGCAAGACATGCATTGCTCTGTTCGACTCGCGTGTGTATGTCGGATCGACGTGGACGTAGAATGGCCAGAGGAAAAGAGGCGAGTCGCCGTTGACGTACGTGTCGCAGATCGATCATGCGAGACAGAGTGAGGGAGAGCGCAAGATTCGGACTCGGTGTATGAGGATTGGGTGTAGGGTATAGTAGCGTTAGTTGCTTTAGTTCGGGGTTATAGTGACATGAGCTGGAGTGGAGGAATGATATCTTTCTATTAAGGGATAGTGTTACATTATATGAAATAGATACCATTTTTGTTACAAATAGCAAATGGCCTATGTTTGTGAGAAGCATTTTAAATATTTATGTATACTTATATCGTATGCGTTTCGTTGCAGGCTTTCGCAATTATAAACTACAAATTAGTTATGCAAATCGCACGTACACCAACATCGCCTCTCTTCTATTTAATTTACATGAGATTATTCAATTAAATGAATTCCACCTGATCATAAAATAGTTCCCATATTAAAAAGCCCCGCGAAGTCCAGTAAAAGAAAAAGGACGTATCCCGCGACTTGACAGCACATAAAACCGATTAAATCTTCTTCTGCCTCGCTCTCGCACGACAATGGCTCGTCAGCCGCGACGACTCGGCCCGTTTCTCTTAATTGGGTTCAACGCTTCGACGCCCTCCCTGCGCTTGTGCGCACACACACACACACACACGCACACATACAAGTACAGTACGCGTCCTCTCGTGTTGGCGAATAAAGGGCTGCATTATTAAAGCATGCAACACGCGAGCCTCGGGATTGAGCAATTTTTCTGCATTTCGTTTGCGCCTGCAGCGCCTTATTCGTGCTTTCTCTTCTATATACGCTCCGAGACGCATTTGCATTGTTAATGCATCCGAGGTTGATTCCACGCCGCGTGCGCGCTACTTTCGCGACCGTTCTGTGCACGGGCTTCTTATTAGTTGCCAGCGAGGCTTCCTGTCTCCATTTATCTTGTGCGCTTCCGAGGTTGGTATGAGGAAAAATCACCTGACTTTTTTGTATACCGTTTTGTCGAGTTGCGTTATTGTCGGTGGAATGTTATTGGGGAAATGATTGGCGGTTTTATTGTTGATTCTTTTGGCATTTCTTCAGACATATTCCCTTTCCTTACAATATAGTGAGACTTAGTTTTCTAAAATTCAATTGGTTGTTTTTTTATCAAGGGAGAAAATGATCCTCAAGTATTTAACAATTAATTTTTCTAAAATTTTAATAAAAAATCCGATCAAAAATAAATATTTAAAGCTTTAAACAATACAGATTTGATTTAGTGGCATTATCATAAATGTAATGGCAATATTCGTCGAGTATTCGCACTTGTAACAATTTAACAAGCGTTATATGTATATTATTTTGTACTAAAATTACATGCAGTTGAGAATGTTGAAAATACAGCAACAATTCCAAATATGTTCTGTATTCTCGTGGAATGATATTCTGATTTATTTTCAATATATCTTGCAATGTATTGAATAAAATAAAACATTTTTTGCTAATGTTATACGTATTGAGTGTTCTTCAAAATTTAATATTAAATTGGAAATTTTAATGATTCAGAATCTTCAATCGCATTACCCTTTCTTCACTAATAAAAAGAAACTAGCTTTTCCACAATGAAAACTTTTCTTTTCCATTGTAATCCTCCCAAAAAAGGTGCTAGCACCGTAACAACTCGAAAATCCGGTAGCACCAGCTTGAGATCCGAACCAAAGTGGATTAGATTAATTCCGCGTATCGGCTTTCCTTGCAAAACTCACGACTTCCCGACCGAATTACTCTATCTTGTAAATACATCGGACTAGGACCAAAGTGCGAAAGTCGGTCAACCGCGAACAACTAGCTCTCGTTTCACTACATATCCGCTTTTCATTGAATTTTTGCCTCATCGGTCGAGTCTTATCTAAATTTAACGGTGCGCGCAGGCAAGCAAGGAAGTGAGAAAGAGAATAAGGGGATAAGAGGCGTGAAATCCAAACTCGTTGCATGACTACGCGCGAATGAGAAACGAGCGAATTTCCGGCCGGCAGCTCATTACAAATTTATGTGTACAGGGTGGGTGTTGGGAGAGTGAGAGAGAAATGTGGCGCCTCATTTTTTTCCCTCTCCAGCACACGTGGATGCCAACGTCTCGCACGTCGGATTCGTATCTCGAGCGACAAAGTGAGGATTTTTTCCATCGCGCAATTGAGGTGGGATTTATGGGCAATCTCGGCTGTGTTATACAGTCATAGCGATTTTAATGATATATGAGCTGATTTCGCTTTTCTTTCATCAGTTCATATTATTGAGATAAAGTAAGGATATGGAAATATAATAGCGTATTTACCGTCATGTTAGAAAAAACGGTAATATTTAATAGTTTCTTGATGATACTTTGAAGTTTTAGTGAAATTTTGCATTTATTCACATGTAAATTATATTTAATACAAATCTGAACTATGGGTTTAACTTTAAAAGTATTCTCCTTACGATTAACGTCTAAAAACATATTTAGGTTTTAATACACATGATCTAAGAAGTAAAACTGATTATTTAGGTTACAATTTCAGGTCATAGTACAAAAGCTCATCGAACGGAAACTGCAAAATTCCAAAGTCCTAACAGCTTTCGATCCGCTCCGTTATATCTTCCATCTCCCTTTTTCTTTTTTTCACACGTACGCATACGTCACACCAAAAATCCAACCTCACGAACAACCAATCCACCACTCCGTAAAAGGAATGCTCGGTCAAAACCTCCCTCGTTCCGCAACATCCATTCTTTCATCTCTGCGCGTCGTCTACTCACGTGAATATTACTCGCGCGAAAGTATTGGACTATAGGTACTAATCTGCATAAATCGCGACGGGTGGTACGGCGTGGTCTAACAACCCCTGGAGCTTACGGCTCGCGTGGCTCCCCCGTCCCCCTCGTCCGTGCCGACGGCGACGATCTTTATGACGGTAATAAAGCCACGGGACGAGCTTGTGCAGCTTCGCGTTACAAATGACTGCCGCGCGAGCGTTAGGTGAAAACTATTGCTTGCGTTGGAGTCGTAGGCGGCACAAGGGGAACGGGGAGGCGAGAAGAGTTGGCTTTTTTTTGTAGAAGTCAGAGTAATTAGAGCGTTTGGTGAGTCGCGCTGAGGGAGTGGTTTCAGTGGAGCTTGTTAGGAAGATGGCATGTATAGGTGTAGAGGATTATGTGCTTTTCTTTACGTTTTGGGGGACAGGATGATTGTTGAAGTGTGGTGGTGTTTATCGCTGTAAGTTCATTGTATTCGGTTTACAAGAATATAAGATCAAACTGAGATATGAAGCTTTTTACACGGACAAAATTTACGTTGTTAAGAAATGTTATACATATTTTTAATATTGATCAGTGCACTTAGTAATGGAATACATTTATTTTTAACATAGCAGATGTAACTTAACGTGTCTATATTTATAGATACAACGTCATGTTAAGAATAAAGACTCTTTTCTCTCAATATATTTCGGACTTTTTGTCAAAAAGTCCATTTTTCAAATCTGTGATGTTATTAATTTTTATCCACTTATTCATACTTCGTTAAAAAAGAACAATAATTTCTTCAACTCACCCACGATCTTGCAATTTCACATTTCTACACAAGCAACCTTCGTTATCTCCGCCCACGCCATAACGACCTATTCCAAAAACACCCACCAGACTAATCGATCGTCCAGCCCACAACTCTTTCGCCGTAATAAATATGAAGCAAAAGAGGAGGGAAAAATATGAAACGCGAGCACACGAGGATCGACCGCGTAAATTTAACGGATGACGCGCGGACCGAAGATCGGGGTAATAATCGTCGTTAAACAGCCGTTCCATTATACTCCGGGATTTATGAGCGATATGCGCGCCCGCACAAAGCGCGATGAATCTCTCTCTTTTTCGAGAGCGAAACGAGTACCGAGATTTATCGAAAAGTACTCATTGGATGGTGTTTATATGGTTGGAAAGGTCTTAGGATGGCGGTATTAATTTTATCTCGTTTGATTATTGGCTGTTTGTTTTATTAACACGCACATCCGATGATTTCAGTAGTATAAGTCAAATTGTGTCAGAAGAAATTATAAGATTACGCTTGATTTGCGTATCTTTTTGATCTAGAAGGAAATGACATTGCAATGGTTATAACAAAACCAATTATAAATAATAAACCATTAATATTAAATGTTTAAAAATAGCTTTAGAATGTACGCAGATAATTAATGTTATTATTTAGAGAAAGAGAATAAATTGCTATAATGTAGGGATTATTCTAATTAATAATCTATAATGATGATACTTCTTCTAATAATAGCTTTTAATCTATATAATACAGGATGAAATATTCGTGAGGCTCACCGTGAGAATCATCTTGTCTGATGTATAGCGAAGAAATACCAGAGGCGCTACTCGCGAGATATGGATAAATACGTGCTGAGGAATTCAGCGCTCGAATACGTAGGCATTGACTTAATTGCGCACGTGTGCGTGTCTTTAATAAGACATCAAACGTTAATTATTTCACGGTAGATAAATTATAGCGGATTATTGCATTTCATATACCTTTGCAAATATATATATATTAGGTGGTTCAGATCACTAGAATAAGTAAGAGAAAGTGAAACTAAAACCAAGTACTAGCGTGATTACTTTAAATGTGAAACATTACATTGATAATTGTTTTTTCCATGACTTTATTTATAAATTTAAAATTTTATATTTAAAAGGAACGTAACAATATGTATTAGAGATATACAATATATTTATTTATAAAAAGTTGTCGAAGTTATCTAGCATAAGAATTATGAAGAGTAACATGTTTATTGATTATAATTAGACCTTTTGATAAATTAGTAAAAATATTTTTAACTCGTTTGTGATTTGTTGTAAAGTATTTTTTTAAAGAGTTGATATATTTTTAGAATGAAAATAACAGAGAATTTATTATCATATTATTTTGGTAATTGAAACGATTGTTTGAATTTGCTTATAGGCGTAAACATTACTAAAATTTATTTTTAATCTTTTATTTGTAAAAGAAAAATCTACACGTTAAATAATGAAGTGAAACTATTAATATTTTTACAGAAATTTTGCAATTACTATACTCATACTCCCCAATATTGTAAAAATGAAAATTTAAATTAAAATTATTATTTAACAGCGTGTATTGAACATATTATGGTTTTATTTTAGATATAAGTTGTTTTATACCAAAATCTTTATGTAAAAGTAACGTACGTCATAAAAACGTACACAAATAATTTACTCTAGATTTTGCAAAAAGAGAATAATTAAGCGATCACCTGAGATGCAGTTTCATCATCCTAACAAGTTACTTTGCAATTATTTCGTATGTTTATTATCTTATATCTTACGTTAATTCATTCAAATATCACTTAGAGCATTTCAAATCACATTTTAATTTAAAATCTAAATCAAAGAAATTAATATTACATTGCAAAATTTTCTGATTTTTTTCAAATTTTCCAATCAATATTTTCGTCATCAGTGAAAACCAAAATCATCAAATTGTACGAAATGCAATCACCATGCAGACTCCATTGCAAAGTAAATTCCGCTATCCTTTAAAATCGATTTCTCATCCAGAGCCTAAAAAAGCCTCCTCCCCTCCCTTCATCTACCTCCCTCATTCAACTCTGGGATTATCGATAACGCGCAACACGACAAGGGGGAGAGAGAGAGAGAGAGAGAAAAAGAGAGAGAGAGAGAGAGAGAGAGAGAGAGAGAGAGAGAGAACGCGCAGCGGCCATATCCCAGCAACGATGAAATTCGCGAATGATAATTGAATGTCACGCGTCTATCTCGACGGGCGTGTGCTCGCTATAGGGCGAAAGAGGAAGGGAGAACGAGAGAGAGAGAGAGAGAGAGAGAGAGAGAGAGAGAGAGAGAGAGAGAGAGAGAGAGAGAGAGAGAGAGAGAGAGAGAACTCGATACTGAAGCGGGCACGCAAGCGCGAACGAGTGTGTATCGCTTTGATGCGTCGCCTCCGGCCGCGCGCACGGGCGTCATTGTTTCGTCACGGGATTTTGCTCTTTCCCTGCCGACGTGTAACACGCACGATAATACGCCCGGTGTGCCAATTGAAATTTAGAAAAAACAATTTCCCCTGGAGCATTTTTTTCTATTTCGTTCTCCTTGCCACTCGCTCGATGGCTTTGTTTGTGCGAACGGGGATCGGTAAATAAGAGCCCGATGCGTGTTTTGTGAATGTAAACAGGGGAGGGGGGGGGGCGACCTGATGGGCAGTGTGGAAATTGAAGGATCCGAGGAAAAAATAATAGTTGCGATGCGAGATTGCGATTATTCTTTTTTTTTGCTTTGTTTAGTCATCGATATTGTTATTGTTATAATTTACCAGATGTGTACTATCTGATTACAGATAACAAGAATTTCCTCTGGGATTATCTATTTGGTTTCTGGCAAATTCTGGTTGTAAAGGTATTTTATAAATTATGATTGTACATAATATGTAAGCACTTCAATTTTATGATTATTGAATAATTATAAATGATTATTAATACTTTACAATCAGTACAGTGATCTTTTCGGAAAAAATGAAAAGCTGGAGATAACGAAGATATTTAATAAAATCTTGGACAGAATACTGAAATGAGAAAACTGATGTAATTTCGCTAAATATCATATTGAATTTGAACATTAAAAAATGCTAAAATAATATATTGACTGATCTCGCGAATTAAAATCAGTAGCAATTTTAAGTTTTTAATGACAATGAGCTTTCTCGCATATACATATTTAATTCGTACTACTTAAAATTTTAGCACTAATTAATTGAATTTTTTACGTCATTCGCAATTATGAAAATAGTTATTGTATTCCCCAACTACTCAATCACAAATTGAACTAAAATATCTAGAAAGATAATATATAAATAATAATATGCTATTACCATTTAGTTCGTATATCATCAAATTAAAATATATTAACAATTAACAAATTATTCCGTATCTAAAATTTTAATTTTCAATAGGTTAATGGATTGTGTGATAAATGGAAATAGCGGCAGAGCAAAAATGAAATTATTTAGCAATCCAATTATTGTTAGCGTCATATTATCCTGCTTATAACGCTTATGACTGTCACTAGTCTAAAATTATCTCTGTGAAGTTAGCTTAATATCATAAAATATTGAAGATTTAAATTAATTATAAAAATATCGATTCTTTGTCAATCAACGTTCAGTTAAAGTTTTTCTGAAGTTATAATATATCCATTGAAAAGTAAACAAACATTACAGTATGTTAAATAAATATTCGATCGTCTGCTATAAAACATCAGGTTTCGGTTCCTAGGCACGCAAATTATTCTAAACGCTCAAAAGTGTTCACGTTCCATCGAGTTCAAGTGATTGACACTACACTTGACCTCTCCCCGGAATTTTCCTCGAGAACATCTCGAATAAAGCTCAACACGCTATCGAATGCAGCCCTTCACGGGCCAATATCAATGGCCGTCACTCGAACAAAAAAAAAGGTCTGCTCCTGTGACAAAGCAGCAGCAGCAGCTAGTGAAACGGACAATGACAATTCGTTCGCCTGATTTGTGACTTTGCCTTGCTCGTTCGCGACAAACGTTGACAATCTCACGTTTCTCGCGCTCGTTATGCGCTTTCGAGGACGGCTTGGCGTAAAATTCCGAAAAATAAAGAGGAAAGACGGAGAAAGGCGGCAGAGTAATAAGACGACGGCGAACAAAGAAGGTGTGCAGGGCACAGCCAAGAAATCATCTTCGATTTCAATCATCCGCCCTCAAGGGAGACGGCGAGTGAAAGAGAGAGTGTAAGAGAGTGAGAGCGAGAGAGAGAGAGAGAGTCATGCTGCAATAGGAGCGAAAGGAATTGGATGTGCACAAAGAGATATTGCTTATGAATTATATATTCGTTTCTGAGTCATATGCTCAAAGTCACTTCGCCCGCGTCTGTGGATTATGGGCGATGATGGCGGTGCACAATATGCCATATGTTATGTGATGTTTCAGTATTCAGGCTCATAGGCGATTGAATAATGATAATAAAATATTGATAGTTATCACAAGGAAGCTGATGAAATTTGCTGAATGATTCAGAAGAGGATTCCTGTTAAAAGACAAAAAAGGAACCACTGCTAAGAAAATATCATTAATAAAATCATCGATCGACGGATAAAAAGAGCAGAAAAATTCTATACACTTATTACAAATCCATTTTCCTGCAAAATTCGTACTCGGGAAAATATACTCCAGAAATAAAGCTTACTATACTTGACCATAACAAAGCTATAATAAAATACTTGCTTTCCACAAAAAAAGAGTCACCCATCTTTCACCCCATCAAACCTTCCCAAACTATCTCTCGCCCACTTTTCCTCTCCCTTCCCCCAAATGAATCCAGCTAAGGGCTGAAGAAACTAAAGCCATCATCGTTGAGGCGAATTATACCCAGCACCGTCCAACTTCCACCCCATCGAAGAAAATAAGCTCTGTCTTCAAGACAGGAGAGAGAGAGAGAGAGAGAGAGAGAGAGAGAGAGAGAGCGAGCGAGAGAGCTGAAAGCAAGAGAAAATCGAGTTTCGCGGCACGTCTTTGTATAAATGCGATTGCCAACGTTCCACGCTATACTACCCCACTCCCTCCATAAATATAAATAAAGTTTTCGCAAGGCGATTGTTCGCGGCGAGCCCAGCGAGCGCGTACAGGACTCGATAATAATCAATCCAGGACGATACGGGGCGCGAGGGACTGTAATTGGCCCCCGGCAGCTGAAGTTTTAATTCGAGAAGCATCGTGCGGCAATCGCCCGGACTGAAGGATTACCCAGCGATAAATCATCCCTCGACCCTCCCCCCTTCTTCTCCTTCCTCTTTCCGCGAGTGGCAGCGATAGCAGAAGGAGACAGGAAGAGATGATATTTTGAGACAAGACGATGCCGAAGGGCGGGATGAAGTTTTCATGATTCTATTATGTGCGACAGCTTAATTCTGGGATCTCACCCCCTCTAGTCGGTTTCTCGCATACGGAAAGGGGTGTGAGCGCGCTGTTGTGTAAGTTTTTATGTGAGGTAGAGAGTGGGTATGTTTTTTTTTTGCTTACCGTAATGGATTTCATCAATAGTTCTAATAGGCTCTTTTTACCTATAACAGTTTCGGACTGAGTCATTGTATCATTTCTATACAATTAAACGTAACTATTTTTTTAATAAAACTTCATTCATTTCACTTTCCTTATGAGTAAAGTCACAATACTTTTGTAGAACATACAAAAAAGAGTTACATAATAAATTTAAATCGAAGTGGGTGAATATCTGTATTCATTCGAAAACAGCAATCAATTCCAATTTTACGTATTTCTTATACAACAATTCTTGTTACCAATTATTGCCTCTGCTTTATCTAACAACAATTATCAAGTTCCACAATACTCATCTTGCGAACTTAATTAGATATTTCTATCGAATCACAACGGCACGTAGACTTTTAAAAAAAACAACATCTTCCTGCCAGACTACACAAGAACTCCCCGTCCTTGCGCGCGCTCTCACGCTCCTCTTCTATCCGCCAATTTAGCGCTTTAATTTTAAACACGCCCGGCATAAAGAGGAGACGAGCAACAACAACAAAAACAACAACAGCAACAACAACAACACCTCCCACGGTCCGCACCTTTATACCAAAGCAGCAATTTTTCCGTGCTGTGGAAAAGGTGGCTTTGTACTTGCGCAAGAATAATGTCACGAATGCTGCTCTCTGTCTCTCTCTCTCTCTCTGCAAAAACAGCTGCCGCCTCTAAAACATAATACAGCGGAGGCAGTCGCCGCCACCACCGTCGCTGGTAATTGGCCAGCAGTAATCGTGTTTGCTGATTGAAATTGACTGCGCGCGCGGGAGCGACGCATAACTCAACTACGGGCGCGAAACAGGCCTATGTGGGCGCACGCGTTCCCCGATGAGTGAGGTGAGGCTCTTTCTCTTTGGGCGCCTAACAGAGACGTCGTCCTGGTTCTTTTTTCGTCGGGCCGTGTGCAGCTTTCGAGAGACGAAGAGGGGAATTTTTCTATAGGAATATACCGCCGGTAGAATATAGGCGCTATTAATGAAGTCACTTTGCACTGAAAGATAATATGTGAGAGTAAATATTGTTAAAATTATAAACCTTTATATAACAGTTTTATATATAATTTTCTAGTCGCACGGTAAAATAGTACTCGTTCAATTTAGATTGGAATAATTCTTAAACACTATTTTGCGAACATTATTTTGAGTTTAAGAACGTTCTTAATTTTCAATTATTGGCGACTCTCTTTCCAACATTTATTGAGGAAGCAAAAAAGAAATCCGGAAAAAATAACGTATTACACTTTGTTGCTTCCGTGCTAACTTGATTTACAGCAATGAAAATCTCTTCCATCATCGGCAAAACTTATATACCTCTAACGAGCTTATCCTGCTGGTCTCATTTACACGAGATGCGCTTCTCGAGTTTCATGATTGGCGGCTGACCCCAAGACGGACTCAAGTCACTTCGAATGAGGCAACTACTGCCACGACCGCCAAATTCCACTTGGCGGTTAAACTTGGCACCCGTTGAAAGGGGGCCATGACCGTGCGAAAACGACCGCGTGACGGCCTAACGCAATAAGTCGCGCACACCAAGCTACGATCAAGACGCTGCGAGCTGAGAGATACTGTATATGTGTGTGTATGGCGAGTGAGTAATAATCGAGTTGCCTGTGCAATTGTGTAGTAGAGCAAAAGTGGTTACCATGATTTTATTTTTTTTTCAACTCTTTTTTAATGATCACGAGTATTAAAGGTTGAATCAAGTAAAAGCTAATGTGATTTTACCTCGATATCTACTCACTTCCAATGCCTCGTGTACTAAGAATATTTTAGATCCAAAATCACATCTGGCCACAAAATTATAAACATCAGTTAAATTCATTGTACTTTTTCAATTTCCTGCGGTAGTCACAACGCGACGCGATCTCAATAAACACTCGGCGTGGCGCAAGCGAAGTAAAAAGTACAGAGTAGAAACTGCCTCGGTGCTACTATGAGAGCAGGAGGACGAGAGGAAAGAGGAGTGAAAGCACGGGCAGATGGATTTTTAATTTTGCGAATTCCTAATTATTTCTCCGGCTAGTTTTAAAGCCCCTCCCTCTCGCCGTCGCCGGCGGCGGTTGCCGCTGCTGCTGCAACACAATCTCGTGCCTGTAATTGGAAAGGGCCAGAAGCTCGTCTTCGCTCGCTTGCTTTTCCCCGCAAATAAAATGGTACATACCTGCGCCTTCGTCTTTATTTCTTCCTTCCTACCCCTGTTGGCTCCCCCCCCCCATTCTTTCTCTTTCGTTCTTTTTCTTTGTCCCGACGTTCGCGTACTTTTTTCCTTCTTCATCTTCTTACAGTCCCTCGCTTCGCTGGGCTGCGAGTGACTAGTATCCCGTTTTAGGTCTTGATTCTTTATTAATTAGAGATAGAATTAAAAAAGTCGGGAAGTGAGATGGAGAACCGGGGGAGGGGTAAATGGGCGGAAAGGGGGAGAAGGAGTGATCGGGGCGATTGAGAAGCGTGAAACGACGCTTCAAGTGTCTGACGGTTAAATCAGTTGCAGAGAAGGAGAGAGAAAGGGAGAGAGGCGAATTTCCCTTCGTGATACTTTTTCTCAATTAAACAGGCTGTCTTTAATTTTCTGGTAGCGTTAAAAAAAAATAATACCAAAATGAAATTTACTACTACTTTTAATGGTCGTTAAATAACTTTTTAATTCAAAATTTTGCTTAAACACGTTCCAGAATGTTTTGAAATGTCAGTAGCTTTTGTACAGTTAAAAATACAACGATTATTTTCTACGATAACACATACTTCAACCATCTTTTTGTTGTAAATTATAATATTTTGCTCCCGTAGCGTGTGCATCGTTGCGGAATCGTTGCGGGTAAAGTAATGCACTGCTGGTGGGCCACGGGTATGTAAATAGTTTCTGTTACTTTAGTTTAAGTTCTCCCAGGAAAATTAATTTGCGAATAATTCATCGTTGCTTCAAGTAAAATTTTCAGAGTAATGTTTTTTTAGTGCTTTTATTAATACACCGTCGCAAATCCTTTTTACGAATAGCTATAAAAAATTTATTGGTAAAATAAATCATCACAAAGGATATAGGAATACTAAAGCCGAATTTTGTAGTATTTTATTTTGAAATTTTGATAGTTTTTCGGTAGAAAATCCAGAAAGCGTATATTAATAATGAAATTGAATTTCGACAGATTTATTATAACCATAAATCGATCGAAATTTACTAAAATTATTTTCGAATGTCAGATATTACAATAAGAGAATGTTCAATTACCTTCTTGCATTAGAAGCTTCAGGTTCTCCAACTCAACACCATGAAAAATTTTTTAAATGAATACATACTGTTTAACTAAACTCAATATTCTCCACTATTCAATGGCTTGAAACAATATATCGAGAGTATTTAAACTGACCTGCACGAGTTTTCCCGAAAATTCCCATATATCTCTCGCAACAAAAATCTATATCGCACGTGAAAGAATCGACGACGGAAAGCAGCAGCAGCAGCTACGCTCAAATTGAAGGGCTTCAAGCGAGGGAGGCAACCGGGCGGTAGCCGAAAAGTGCGCGGGGGTATGTTTTTCGCGCTGGCGCAAAAATGGAAAATCGAAGAGTGAACGAGCGAGAGCGAAATAATGGGTCACTTGCGAATTGTGCCGCACCCCCGCACGCGTCGAGTCACGACGAGAAAAGGGAGGATAGCGAACACATACATACTGTGCAAAACGCTTGTCGAGCTATTCAGGGGAAGATGAAAGCTTTTCAATGACGCATAGGAGATAGCAGTTCGAAAAACGAAAAATACACCCGAGGGGGCGCGAACGTGGGGATCATTTTTTTTTTTTTTTTGTTGTACGAGGCTTTCGGGGCTTCCTTGCGCGTGCGTTTCTCTTCGCGCACGTTTACGCTCATGGCTATGGGGCGTGCGGAGGTGTTTTTTTCATCGCGACATCGTAAATTGTAACGGCTATTGTGTATTCATTGAAGTATCTGGAGAACGGGGAAGACTCGTTGTCGGATAGTTGTTTTTCCTATTCTTTATTGAACGATTGTAATTATTATCGTACCATTTTTAAAATTAAGATATAGTTCAAATAAAATGAGATATCTGATCTTTCGATAGGAGTTACTGAATCTCTTAAAATTTGATGTTATCCCAAATATTCTATACACCATTATTCACAAAATATGAAAATTTTCTAACCACCATTTTCTAACTTCCAACACAACCAAACCCCTATTTTTCCCTATTCCTATCCAAAATGTTTCCCAAATCAATAATCACCATCATTACTTGGGCCGCGTTCTACCAAAATTTCGCGTTTGAGCATCACCTGTCTCTCGACGTAAACTACCCTCGAGTATGAGCACGCACGTATATATACACATAGGCTATGCGTACACACATGTCAGGGATGGAATTTACGTGGCACGCTCCGCTCCTCTCTTCAACAGCGCATGTTGTTCTTCCCGTCCTCGGCGTGTTGCGCGAGTGCATGTACCCTTCCTCCCCTCAGCGCATTATAATAGTCGTTCCTCGTGTATATATACATACAAGGGCGCGCGCGAGCACCGGCGATATTTCACACACGCAGTTTGATGAGCTCGGTGCATTAAGCCATCTCTCTCTCTCTCTCTCCCTCTCTCTCCCTCTCTCGCGAGCAGCGAGTAATTATCGACTGGATCAGCAAGAGAAAACCAGCTGGCCACTCCCTCTTGGGTGTCCCAGTGCGTGTTGCTGCATTAACCGACGACCGCCTCTCCTTATTCCTCCCTCTTCCTCTTCCTTTCTCTGTCTCTCTCTCTATCCTCGTACCCCTCTGCTAACATCGGACACGGAGGACTCATCAGAGTTCAAACGCGATAGGTTATTGTAAGCTCGTTCTACGGCTCTCCTTGTATCCGAAATTACGCGCAGGCTCGTTCGCTCGTTCGGCTTAATTAACGAGGCTCTCTCTCTCTCTCTCGCGCGCGTGCGCGCGCTGGAAACTTGAGGTCGAAATTAGACGAAACGTAAGGCCTGTAGGCCCGCGCCACTGGATTACGGTGGATATAGGAAGCAAGAGAGAGAGAGAGAGACAAACAGAGAGAGTGGAAACGCCCGGGGCGCCGCCACGGCGGTGGCCCTAATATAGCGCCCCGCGGACTAATGTAATTGGATGTTTACTTCTTTTCCGTCCCTCTCTCTCTCTCTCTCTCTCTCTCTCTTCTACTCCCTCTCTCTCACGCTGCTTATATCCCTTCGCGCTCGGTAGCTCGCTCACTCGCTCGCGGAAACCTTGCTGCTTTCTATTTTCAAGCTTGATTTTTTTGTCCTTTTCGCGCGCTTTTCTCCGCGGCTGTCTGGGTCGCTTTCTTTCGACTCTTCATTGTGGAATCGTAAAAAAAAGTTAAATCCTACTCGACTGAAAAGTTTTCTAACCTCGGTTCGTTGTAACTCAACTTTACAATACGTACATGGTTTTTAGTATATTTAAATTAATTTTCTTCCATCCATGCGACAATAAAGCAATTTCACGGTGCGATAAAATAGTATATGGTATTATTTCATCATACGTTTCAGAATTTAATGCTTAAATACATTTTTTTTGTAGTTAAAATACCGATTCAAACTTTTAGATTTGTATTTACATTAGATCTAATTGTAAGAAAATCAATGAAATTTCTACTCTACGGGCTTTGCGCACTACAGCATAGTCACGCAAATCATAAAATGACGCTTTCTAATTAATTAAGCTTATGAAACTAGCTGGATTATAAATAAAAAGCATACTTTCTGTCGCCGGAAGCGTGTTTTTAACAAAAATTCTTTAATTCATCACGAACCCGGCCGTAGCTAATTATTTATCCCGACATAAATGATAAAATGAAAAACAAATCTACTTCCTCCCCCATAAAAATCACTCATCCCGATACTCTCATCCACACTATCACACCTCCCCTCCTCTCTTTCTTAATCTCCTTACTAATAACCGATAAAAACGCTCTTCGCTCGCTTCGCGCCAACAATAAAACTAACCCACATTTACCGGTCTTTTTTTTCTCTCCACTGTAGCTCTCACTCTTTCACCCTACCCGTATCATACCCTACCCGTTGTCATTCAGTCTACCTGTTCGTTCTCGCTTTTTCTCTCTCCCACGCACGCATGCACGCACGCGCTCGCGCAAATCGAGCGTGATAAAATCGATACCCGGCTGAGCGGGTTTATAAACATGGAATGGGAGCTCGTGAAATACGTCGAGCGAATCGGGATTCATGGACGAGGCGCTCGTTTAATCCTCCTTCCCTTCCCCCGTTACGTGTCGATGTCCCCGAGTTTTGGGTCTCGCGTATTGATATGCACTTGGCCGCGCACAAGTCTGCCCTGAGTTTTCAGATACAAAAGGGATGCGTTGAGGTTGATGGTCAATTTTTCTTTGCATGATGTTGTAATAGTGAGTGAAAGTTGCGGCGTTTTCGGGGAATAATAACGTTGAAGGTTAGTTTATCATTGTTAGAAATAATTTTTCATTTGTTTTTTCATAGTGTTTATTTGAAAATCGCGTGGAAGCCATATTTTTTTATGAAACTCATTCTGCTATTTATTTACATAAGAGAGACTATTTATTTTGGATGGCACTAAAAATAATAAAAATTGTTTACTTTATTAAAAACTTTTTATTTCATTAAAACATCGACAAACAATCTATTCTTAATTGTCATTAAAATCGAGAAAATGGACCATTGAATTCACAAACATTGTATTAATTAAAGTTAAAAATATTTTAATTTCTTCATATTTGTGAATCCACCACCACCAATATTATGCATTTTTAAAAAGCTCAATAAAGATAAAAAAAACCAACGAAATCCCAAAAGTATACGACGAGCAATTAAAAAAGAAAAATAAATAAAAAAATAATTACCATCGGACGGGTGCAAACTTTCGTAAATTGCACAAAATCGGGCACTAACAATTACCTCCTACTCACCGCGAGCACTCAGCGTAAAACCACGCCTTCGCTCGCTCGCTCACTCCGAAATACCTTATATCGACCCGCGACCGCCCTTGCGCTTAATTTCGTAGAGACGCTCGAGGCTCCGGTGGTAGTGGTGGTGGTGCTCTCGCTAAAATAAACGGAATAACAGATGCGCTTTACGATACAATAAAACTATACAGCTGTGCACGCGCGCGGGAGCGAAAAAAAAAATCCCAGTGAACGAGGAATAAGAAATGAAGGCGTGAGCGTACAGTTCGATTCGCGCGTTTGCGCATGTGAAAATCCGCGGGAAGTCGTTAAAGCCGACAAAGCCGGGGCGCATCTGTGCGAGACTGGCTTTCGATTAAGGACCAGAAACGGTCAGGATAACGGCTGCATGCCATTCCCTCGCATATTCTCTCTCTTTCACTCTCTCTCTCTCACTCTCTCTCTCTCTCTCTCTCTCTCTCACATTATTCCATACGAGCTTTTATATCCACGCGTGTGCGTTTGTGCAGTGAGTTTCCCGCCCGGTGAGAAAGTTCGAGTGCTCGTAACGGCGATCTTTGAGCTTTTTCTTTTCGGTTCAATATGTTGGAGATGCGCGTGGTCCGTCCAGAACGGGGATTCGCCAATAGGTGTAAGCGGTTTGTAGTGGACAGCTACGAAAGGGAAGGAGGAAAACTTTGCGTTTGTTGCGGTAAAGGATTGGTTGAATGGAGCGTGCGAAAGCAGTGTGCGTCCAATGGACATTGTAAAGGACCGGAGGATGAACATTGTTTTCGCATATTGTGTTTTTTTTTGTTTTCGAAAGCTAGATAGAGTTAAATATCAAAACAATGCGTTATATAGAATTTATTTAAATTAAGTGGTAAGTGTTTCGTTTAGTCAGGCATATTTTTGTTCTTCAATGTTTGGTTACGTATAGGTTTCCTATTAAAAAGATTTTCTTTACATCCGACAAACTAGACAAAAAAACTATTAAAGTCAAGTGAAAATTTATGTATTTAGTCAGACATGTTATATATCTCACAGTATCAATATGAAATATCTCAGTATAAATATACTATTTCACCGTATCAATATATGAAAAACAGTGTTAATGTATTTAATATTGAATCAGTTGTTTTCTTTTATTTCCCAAGATTTCTGGATTAATGATGTTGATCTCAATAAAAATAAATTATATGGTAGAAGCTTCCAATGTGGACAGTGTTATGAAGGAAAGGCTGTTAATAAAGAATATTTTATCCTTTCAGTGTGGACATGAACAAGAAAGAGTTACTTACATTCTAACGTAAAACAGCCGACAATTAAATCATTCGTAAAATCACAATTGAATATATTCATTCGGTCACCCGAACCATCTCTCATTAATTCACCACCCAGCCACATAACAGAGACAACACAAAGACTACTACTTTTAACTCTTTTCTCATTCCTTTCTCTCATCCCCAAATGAATCTCAACGCAGCGTTTAGTCCACCTCCTTTTTGCGCTCGCGGCATAAAAAGCCATCATCGGGGCGGACCACGGCTACAAAGTCGCTCGCGAGGGCAATAGACATCGCTCTCCTCGCAGACGGTAACTATAGCATCAGTAGGTAGCAGCAGCAGCAGCAGCTGCCACTTTTATCGCTATGAAAAGAGAGGACAGAGCAAGTAGGAGAGGTGAATATCAGGGGCAATGCCGTAGCTCGGTCGGAGTTTCACTCCCTTTCAATATGGCTTTTAAAAGCCTGACTGCTCGCTCGCGCGCGCGTGCGACTATTCGACCTAGCCTTTTCCTTAATTCTTTCTCCCAGCGCTTTTTTTTATCTCTTCTCTTTCTGTCTTTTGCGCGCGAGGTATACCTTACGGCTGGGCTGCACGCGTAATCGTCTTAGCACAAGACAGAGCTAGGAATAGAGAGAGAGAGAGAGAGAGAGAGAGAGAGAGAGAGACGAGGAGGAAACGTCCAAAAGGAAATTAAGAACGTTCGAGTGGATTGCGGTCCGATGCTCTCCAAGAACGGAACGGACGTGTGTGTGTGTGTGTGTGTGTGTGCACTGAATAATAGAGAAGACGCACGCGCGCGTGCGTTCGAGCGTCTTACTACGTATTTCTCGGGTGTGTAGAGGCGAAAGATTAAGCGAGGGGACTCACGATGGGTTTGTATTTTTCAAAAGGTCGAAGTTGAATGTTCAACGTTTACGTTGCTGAGTGATGCGATCACGTGGTTATGTCGCTGCTGATGACGAAATTCTTAGTAGAAGCAGTTAGAAATCATGTTCTGTTTTTCTAATTTGTTAATGAGCGTGAAGTATAGTGGTAATTGTCTACAGCTTTGTGCATTTCTTATATGAAGATTATACTGCAGCATAATTCAAAGGATATCTGACTATAAACAATAATATTAATTTTATGTGTGACTCCAATATTTCGTCGATTTCGCTTACAAATACATTTACACTATAATAAACCTCTGAAAGCAAATAACCATACCATTCGTTCCAGTTTTTTCCGCATCACGTGTGCGTTCTGTAGTACACACGTTTCTCGCTTTACAGCCTCAGATTTTCAAAATACTTAGAAAAAAAATACACTCGTATGCTTTTCGAATTCGCAGTCAGCAGACGCACGTTTCATTCCTCCTTCCGCGAAACGCGTACTCTAACGAAAGCATCACGTGTCGTGGCCGACGTAACGAGTGGCTTATATAATAATTCCAAGAGGTAGAAATGTTTTATCGCGATACGAGGAGGAAGGACGTTGCGTAACGCGAACGCAGCTGCGACTTTTGCCACTGTCGCCGTGCGCTTCGAGCAGTTGAATATGTTTTATAACAGGTTTCCACCTTGTGTATACACACTATGCGATGATCTGGTTGGCTTCTCATTGTTTCGTGGAAGTCAGTAGACGCTAAGTTCAGTAGTATACCATTAAATTTAATTGACGGTTCTATATTCTAGAAATTTAGCCGAGATACGGTAAATGATATTGTGCAAGATAATAATATTATCGAGTAATCGTATTTATAAAAAACAGATTTTGAAAAATTATGTAATTTGTAACGTGATCTATTAAATGACGGTTAGTGTAATATATTTTTCGAATAAGATTGAAAATTTTTAACACCGTTACAAAATTCGTGTAATTTCCATTTGGAAAAAGCGCGACCGAGAGAATATCGACTCGTCGGCCTTCTCGTACGCTAGGAAAACGGGGAGAGACTACCACTACGAGTGGAAAACGCAAAGCTCCGTCTCACATAATAGGGTTGAAACGGGGGAGTATATACACACAGAGAGTCGCAAGGCGCGGGAGAAAGCGAGACAGAGACTCTCGCTGGCTGGCGCAGGTAAGGAAAATCGGTTCGAGAGCATGGAGGAAGCCGCAGCCGCGACGACGACGACGACGACGACTACGCCGACGACCCGGCGAAAGATATTTACCGACGTCTCCTCTTACAGCCTGGGCAAACTTCAATTCCCCCCTTTTCCGCGTTTTCGTTCTCTCTCACTCTCTCTCTCTCTCTCTCTCTCTCTCTCTCTCTCGCTTTCTTCCTATTTACAATCGGTTACCAAATGCTTTATCCGATGAGGGGATGCGTCTGCGCAATGCTGCGGAAAAAATAGAGAAAGCAAGCAGCCCAGCCTCTTGCGAAGGGAGTACGAGAAAGACGGCGATTTTTCTCGTTAGGAGAAAGAGAGAGAAAGAGAGAGAGAGTGCGAGAAACACGAGATATCTTGGCTTTTAATCAAATCTTTGAAATAATACACGAAGTAGAGGAGGAGGAGGTAGAGGTGGGATATTGAATTTTCCGCGTTGCTGGATTTACAACAGCGAGGTATAGCGGATAGGGCGGCGTAAGAGCGGCGCACGGGGTTGTTTTACGCGCGTTGTAACGCCGAGGCGGAATGATTCGATATTGTTCTGTGTAAATGACTGCGAGGTATACAGTAGCATCGAATGGCTGGCTCGCGATAAAGCGCGCCGCGGGGGGGGGGGGGAAACGTGTTTACACGCGGAATTTCGAAACGCTTGATTTATTGCGACTATATCTGTATTATTCTATTACTGCCAATGTATTGGTCGTATATATAGCAAGTTTTTGGATCGAAATATAATTAAAGACTTGTTTTATTAATTCGTTGGTTGGCGAAATGCAAAGTATAAGCAAAATTATGCTAATATTTGATGTTTAATTTTGGTCAATATTTAAAATCATTTGCAAAATTTCAGTAAAAGTACTCACCCTTCCATAATGCAGTTTTTATGCTCTACTTTACTCGGAAATTTTCGGACAATCTGGACTGAAACATAATAAAATTTGTATTCATTATACATTCTACAAGCATTATAACATCATAATTATAAATATATTAAAAATATATGAGAGCATAAAATAATATTCAAAGTATATGCTACACTGAGAAAAATGTTATAATAAAAATTACTATATAATATAGTAATTTTTATTATAACCTTTTTCTCAGTGTACTGTATATTTTTATTAATTGTATATGAGTAAAAGAGGGTATACATATATTATTTTCCTGAATTTTTAAATTTTCCATTTTCAATTTAACATTGCTACAGTCAGTCTTCTTTTTATTACTTATTATTTCGCTCAATGTTTTATAAAATCTCACGATCTTACGCAACCTTTTCTCGCTATTATGATCAATGCTGCAGAACGTGTTATATATTATACGTTTTTTGCATGCAGCAAATTATTTAACCGCAATCCAAGCAAACAGAAAGCACATTCCTATAAAATAATAAACAGATTATCGGACGTTCTTCCCTGGGACAGGCGCGAACAGCCACGCGCCAAACGGCAAATCTAATCGGCAAAGTTCGTTAAAGTCCCTCTCTCTCTCTCTCTCGTTCTCTCTTCTCATCGCGCGGACGCGAGCTCGCGCGTCATCGGGCTTTCAGGCAAATTAATCGACGGTAATAACGGGTAATGAAATTAGTTTTACATAACAAACTCGATTAATTTATTCCGCGGCCCGCCCGGCGCGTTCGCTCGCCCTTCGCGGTACTACTTAGACGCCGTCGAAAAAGACCGATCTCGAAATGCCGCACGATGAGTGGGAGGGTTGGGTTGAGGGGGTGGAGAGGTAAAGGCTTATAAATATTCAAATTGGACGAAAGGCGGCGCAGCAGCAGTAGCAGTAGCTTCAACCCTTTTATCGATCGCTCGGCTGGTTCGTGAGCACGAATCTTTTTTCGGTTTAATAATATCGGCATATCATCGCCCCTTGCCGCGTGAAATTTAGCGAGTCTCGGTCTGATTGGAGAGTGGAGGGGGAGGGGGGAAGCGATAAGAGATCGGTGTGCGGCTGGTCGAATGGTTTTTCGAGTGCTCGTATATGTAAAAGTGAATGGACTAGGGAAGAGGGCATTTATATTGTCTTTGAAGCAGAGAGTCTGGTTTGAGATTATCGATTCGGTAAATAGAGATTTTTGACAAGAATAGATTAAATGCTTTGAAACCTAATGGCAAGGTAATTTTTTTCGACACTTCAGTATTGTTATGTAACTTGTATATAAATATACAAACAGCCGAATTCTATAGAAATGTAAAAAAGTATTATTCTTATCTGTATTATTTTCAGATAAATTTATGGTTCTTTAAATAAGCATGAATGTCAATTAATGTATGCAGATCAATATTAATATCGATTATTATTGTATTACGTAAAAATTTTCTCTTTTTCTTTCCCACCACAACCACTTTTTGAAACCATCGTTTATTTCTTCGAGAAATATCTTATACGTACAACAAGCGTATATATATATATATACACACACACACACACACACACACACACACACACATACACCGGTAAGTACAATAAATTTTTCATCCCGACGCCACAATTTCGTTTTTATCAAGCACGCCGAACAACCTATAAATTTCGGCGACCTTATATATACGGCACTGCTAACCAAATTAACACCCCGCAGCGACGAGACCATATTCAAACGCTCCGTAAACTTCAGGTCCTTTCTCACATTTCTCTCGCGCACATAAGAAATGCCTCCTAGTTCTCCTACGATGCTTTCGCTCGCGCAGGGCGAATGAAAAAAAAAAAACACGGGACGAGTATATACCACTACTATTCGCACGGCTGCACGTAAACGAAAATACGCTCGTGCGCGTGTATTCTCGCTTTTACAAGTTTCAACTTTCACGGCCGGGCGTTTCATTGATACTAAAGCGCTGAATAAAAGTGCCCTTATACGATCGCTCGAAATAATTACGTCGTGAGGAGCGAACGGGGGAGTGTGCTTTGTGTCTTTCCGCGAGTGTATGTCATAGTGTTTTCGTCGATATTAAAATGAAGGTAAATCAATGTTGGAAATTCAATATTAAAAGAGTATCAGTCGTGTAATTTATGATCGTAAGCGAACTGACACTGGCAAAAGTGATTAATTTTCAACGTTAACTTAAATAATAATGTTTTTTACTTTAAAATATCTAAGAAAATATGAGTGAATGACTTATATATATTCCAATCAATTTTAGAATTAAGTTATTTCCAAATGGAGAGGAAGGACAAAAAATAACCGTCGTAAAAGGCACACATAATGTTTTTATGCCTTCGCAACACGAAAATAGTTTCAAAACAAGAGCTCCTTAGCTTTACAGGGATATTACTGCCGAGACACCATAAAAATCGTTTATACGTTTTTTCGCAATAGCTCGTTGTCTCGCGGAGGAGGACCTTAAAGGTAAATTCAGCTTTAATGTAATTGCCTAGCCATTTTCCTTCGTCAAAATATTGCTGTGATTTTGTCACGAAAACGTAGCCTATATCCAGTATCAATATTTCCCATCATTAAAAAAAAAATATACCAATTAATAAACGTTCCCTCCATTAAATCCACCTAAGATTTCAATCGAATCTCAGCTGACGAAACGACGCAACAAAAGTCGGGCGCACAAAAGTCTAGAGGACGGCTGCAACTTTCATGACCGCGCGAAAGAACTTCCACTGCGCGATCCCGACCACAACAACGCGCCGTCGTATATAGCACTTTACCGCCGCTGGGCGATTGAGCTTTATAACCGGCGACCGACTGCATAACCGCTCGCGGTAATTCCTCTTTCCGTCGCGCACAATACACGCGCGAGACGCAAGTTTTTTTGATTGTCAACTTTAAATCGAATCGGGACCGCGCGTAACGCGATTCTTTCTCTGTACGGTTCCGACCCTTAATGACGGGACATGAAGTTGCATTACGTAAATTTCGTCGGAGGGGGAGGAGAGTTTATAACCTAAGCGTACCCCTCCTCTCACCCTGCGGCGGACAAAAGGCGAAACTTTTTTACTCCGGCCAATCTTGTGCCGGTGCGCGCCGACTTTTATATGTCGCTACCCCGGCTAGTGCCATATTTTTACCTTCGCTTTGAAAGAGCTCACTTTGTAATTTTATTACGCTGTCCTTAAGGGAAAACGGGGGGAGAGAGAGAGAGAGAGAGAGAGAGAGAGAGAGAGAGAGAGAGAGAGAAAGAAGAGAGGGAGTGTAGTGTAATTTGTAAGTTCTATTTTTTTATTAAACGTTTTAACGGTCAAGAGATTTTCGTATATTTGTTTACTGCGTGATTCAATGTTTTGTACTTTTCGTAAATACGAGGGGGGGATTGGTAATAAATGCTGTTTTATTGATTGAAAAGAAAGTAAGACTAAAATTATATTGATAAAATTCCAGTGTCTATAGATATTTGCCGACTGAAGTAGGGAATATCGAAAAAAATTGAAACATTTTTCGGCGATATGTCTGCCTTTTTCGAACACTTTTTACGATCTTGAATCATACCTTTATGAAATTGTTTAATAAAATGAGTTTATGCCACCTTTGGCTACTTTTATAGTCAATACCTATAGCACCGCGTGCTCTTAGTAACCACTAAAATTTTCAGCAGACTTTAAATTGTTACTTTTATAACCCTTTTTAAAGCTAGCTGTGTCTAAAATACTAAACTGCTAAAGAAAATGCAATTGTTAAAATTAAGTTTTTTCCTAAATTAATGTACTAAAGTTTAATATTGACATTTTTATTTAATTATGATTGAAGTTTTACTTTTACAACTCACTGTTGAATAAAAAATTATTCCAGTAATTTAGTAAGAATAACATAATACTTCTCTATATTTAAATATCTGTTTTAAAATATTTGACCTATTTTGTACAAGAAGAACCTCGAATAATTTAAAGTAGTTTAACTTCATACTTATCAAAATTACACACAACCAGCATTATTCATTGTCAATAATATGATGACTGATGGTATTTGTACGGCAGACATAATACATTAATTCAGAACATAAGTTTCAAAACACTTTGGTGTGATGTTTGTTTTGTTTTATATCTGATTAAAGAAATTATATCCCGTTATATATGTACAAACAACAGAGGCGATAATACATTTGACCCTTTCTTAATACAAATTTTTCTAAGTATTAGCCTTCGTAAATGAAATCCTAAGCGAAATTAATGAGATGAATTTTTCTACAGTCTTTTTTACTCTATTGACAGGATTAATCATTTCTCATTAAAATCCAAACTTTTCACCCACGGCACGCTCGGCCATGCCAAATTCAAAATCTTCACTTCGGAAAATTATAGCGGTTGCAAGCGCGAACATGCGAGAAAGAGAGAGAGAGAGAGAGAGCTCAATTCGAAATCTGGCAAACAACTCCCCTACGTTGAAGCAAGTTGGCGCAGAGGCTTTGTGCGGCTCTCCGTTCGTTGGTTCACTCGCAACTTTCCGCCCCAGGGTAAGTTTGCTGCTTCGCAGCCGTCCGCGAAAAGCGGAAATTTACCGGTGAACGACGGGACTTTTCCGCTTCTTCGACGTCTGGAGACACACGTGCACGCACGCAGCCAGTTATTGTTGAGGGTGTACCGTTGTTTTTAAGAGTGGAATTGCGAAGAACGTAATAGAAATTGAGAATCGCTGCTGTTTGAGATGTTTCTTTTTTCAGAAAAGTATCTTTTTCAGTTTTTATAGTTCTCGGGTAAAAACGTCTGTAGGTCTGCTCATAGTTTATTGGGGATTGTTAAGTAATCAAAGTATATTATTTTAAGATGGGTACTTTTAACTTCTTTACCAGTAAGCAAATGGGAATCTCAATGAAACGGTGACCCACAACCAATAACGAAGTAAAGTAAAATAAATTTTAAAAAGAATATCGTTATTCATTTGTACATCAACAACGTAATAGCAAATTTTTCCAAGCAATACTACAAACGAGTTCTATTTTGGTAAACATTAGTACTCATCGATCACCTTTAGTATCATTTCTAGAAATAAATATTTATAACGCTTCTAAAAAGACGTTTATTAAGCTGTAAGGTACATTCTAGTATGAATTTTATAGTTAAATATTTAAATAATAGAAACCTTTAGAAGTAATACTACTACAAAAGGTATATCGGATTATATTGTTTTTATATAAATGGTAATCTTTCTAAACTTAAATAAAAAATTGTAATTTCTTTCTATACCTTTACTGTTATAAATGAATTACATTACGATAAAGCATTCTTCGAAATCCCCATTTCATCGGGTAAATATTTCACTCCGCACTCTATGCGCTCGATAGAAATAAAATTCTAAACTCTCTCCTTCTCGCTCTGCTCGCGTCACAATTCATTTCTGAATTTATAGCGCATCCAAATTCCTTGAAAAATGGTGAATCTTCTCGTCCCCTTCCCGCATAAAAAGTTCAGCGGCCCTATATTCCCTCGCTCTTCCCTCATTAAAAGAAACAAACTAGCGGCATTAAAATTTTTATTAGGACGCGCGCACGCGTGGCCAACATATGCGCGCATGTTTGGGGGAAGGGGAGAAGAGCCGAGGAGAGGCAGATTGCGAGGCGAGCCCTAAGTGGATTCCACGTCTGCTCGCGTTAGGTCGAGAGAGATTACGCGGCCTGAAACGGGGATGGAGTCGGACGAGTCTGTGAAGGCACGCCTTACGTGAAGGAGCGCTTGGGAAAAATTTCGAGGAAATTACGGTGGCAGTGCGGCGAAGGTTTGAAATGATTCGCTCACGGGGGAAGGAGGGGGGATGGATCTTTTTTTCTCGTTTTTTTGAAGTGAAAATGAGGACGGGTGGGACGAGGATCGTCGTGTAGAGGGCGAAAGCTCGGGCGTTTTATGTGCCTGTTGATGTCTATTTTTTATGGGCTCTGGTTAACATTTATTGCTGCTTGATGCTTCGGGGCTCCCTTTTTCGTGAGAAATTTAAAGTGAATCGTATTTGATTGTTGAACGAACAGCTTTGAATGTTGATACGACTTTTTTTATTGTGGGATCTTTACGAATTACGTGATTATAATTCCACGAAAACTCTACTTATTTATTCATTATATTTGACTGATCTTAACGTTTATCAATGCGTTTAGAATGAATTCAATTATCTTTTCAAAATCCTAAACTCTGCAATAATCCTAACGGCATATCTCCCTCCCACACTATCTACCTTTTTCTCAAACAGCATCAATTTTTTGTTCGCCCTACGAGCGCTTTCGGGTATGAGGTCGCAACGGGAGAGAAAAAGAGATAAAGCGGATGGCAAAAAAGTATCCGACAACGACGTTTTCAGAGCGCGGTACATCCGGTCCTGTTTAGAACAAACAGCGAAGCTCGCCGATCGTGCTTTTTCTCCGCCGGCGAGGATTTGCTCGACGTCACGCGCTTTCACGTTCCGCCTCGTCCCCAGCCTCCAGCCCCCGGCCCGATATCGCGGTAAACGCGCCCATCGCAATAATGCCTCTCGGATCCACTTCTCGGTATCTCTCTCTCTCTCTCTCTCTCTCTCTCTCTCTCTATCTATCTCTATCTCTCTCTCTCTCTCTCTCTCTCTATCTCTATCTCTCTCTCCATGCTCTCTTCCCCTCTATCGCTCTACCCGAATTTTCTATCTTTTTGTCCAAAGCCTCGCTGTCTGTGTTTATATTTAGCGCTCACTAAGTTGATTTTTATTGTTAACGGTCGTGACTTTTATAGTAATTTTTTGTAGAGTATTTTTAGTAACTTTTACGGTTTTTTTTTATTTGCTGTGAAAAAAATCAGTTTGGCGGAGATATCGGAATGAATAATTTTTCATATAGTTTTTGTATTAGACAAGTTTGATCATGCTTATTTGAATACAATAAGTAAAAGTGTCGATTGATTATAGGAAATTAGTTTTACAATATATTTTAATAATATTTATAAAATAATACTTTTCTGGGAGCATTTTCTGTAGTTGTTTCAGCCAAAAAATTCAATTTTTTCGAGAATAAAAGTAGTTTGTTTTTAAGAAACTTTAATTAAATTGAAACAAGTAATGTAAGCAATTAGAAATGACGTGATAGTATTTTTAATTTAACTAGAGGATTTTTGATAGATTTTGGACTTTAATCTCTCATGATTTATAAAAAAAAAATTATGTGAAGAGGTTACCTTTTTTGTAAAATATATTCATGACGTTGGCTCTTTTATAAACGGAGTAATATTAATGAAACCCAATCATTATTTTAAATATTTGTAAAGGTAATTTTAATTCGTTTTCATTAAATTTGAATATCGGAATAAAGACGATCGAACTTTTTATTAAAAACTTTTACACACTCATTATATCCGTCTGTAACATATTTTAATTTAATAATCATGTTACAATATTTTTATCCGATCCATAATTAGAAAAACTCCCAGCACCTCTCACGTACAAAAAACTTAAATTGCTCGTAACGAAACTTTGAACGGGCTCTCACTCGCTATCTCTCTTCCCTCCCCCTTTCGATTTTCTCCCATCGGGCAGAATGAAAAACTTGTTAAGACGCAGCCTCGCTCAGATATACCATACGCAGCATCCGACCACCTTTCCTGCGCGGCTTCTGTCAAGCTTTGAGCAATTTTAAATGTAAATTAAAGTATTGGCCCGCGCGCAAGCGAGCGTCTGGGTGTCGTCGTCGTCGTCGCCGTCGTCGTGTCGTCGCGCCTCTGTGCATTTGCATATTAAGTGGTCGCGACCCAATAACACCCCGCCCGCTCGCGCGTCGTGACAGAATTTCATGAGGCTTGCCGATGGAACGGGTGGTAGGGAGCAAGCGAGAGGGAACGAAAGTACGGGGAGAGAAAGAATTAATGAGGTAAGAAGGGAAAGGGATGAGTATTTTGCAGAATTCGGGTTTGCCGATGCTCGGAGGGTGTGAGGTTTTTGTCTTTAGCATTGGATGGGAGTGGAGTGTACTGGGTGGACTGATGGGCGTGGAAAGGTGAAGTCGTCGGGTGAATATTGAGCAAGGGGTTGTTTGATGTTGAAAATTATTGTCATGAATTAAATAAAGGACGTATTAGAACTAGATGAGACAGTAGTCGTATAATTTGATAGTAAACCATATTGTACTTAGAAAAAATGGGTTATTTGGAAGGTACATATTTTTGTAAAGAACAGTTAACAACCTGCTTCAGGAAGATATTGTGAATGCTAGCTTATTAAAACGATGATCGAAGCAAAATTAATTTAGAAGAAACTCAGGCGGACATTGAATTATGGACCATAAAAATATTTCTGAAGGTTCAAAGTAATTTATTTTCTGGATGCTTAAAGATACTTAGCTAAAATAAAGTATACGAGAGGAATAATTGATTTTTTTCAAAGTTCAAGATGTAGGTCTGCGTTTTATTAAAACTTCGGTTGGAGTTTATATAAAACAGTGATGCTTCCCATTAGCCTTAAATTAATGAACTGAAAAACTGAAAGGTTATCTTATTACGATATTAAAAATAATTAATCAATGATTCTTTTTGTAAATCGCTCTGCTCTTTTCTGAACCTTCGAAACATCTATTTAATCAGAAGATGATGCAAATAGCTCAATAGAAAACTGTTTGAGTACATATCGGACTACACACGCGTATCGCCAAAGAAACATTTTACCAGCTCCGGAGAAAATGGTTCTGCTCGCTATCGACATTCTCGTACGAAAATCGTAAAAATCAATACCTTTTCCCGTCTGTGTAAAAATACGAAGAGCGCGCAAAAACCCAGAGAGAAAAATAAAGAAGCACGAACAAGACCAGCGGGAAGAGACTGAGGTTATACACATCTGACGAGAGTTTTACGAGGAAAGAGAGAGAGAGAGAGAGACCAAGTAGTGAAACGAGGAAAACGACAACGGATGTACTCGCTTCTTCAACGATAGTTGTATCGTCTTCGGGAGGACGACCTGAAAATAAGAAGTCGAGCGTCTTTAACAGGCGGCTAACGATTCAGATGGAGGAAAAGGCAAACCATGAGAGAGAGAGAGAGAGAGAGAGAGAGAGAGAGAGAGCCCCTAGCGATTTGACCGAATTGAGCGTTGAAAGCATCTGGTCGACTGCTTTAAAAAAAGGAGAAGAAGCAAAAGCCGAGAGAAGGAGAGGAGAAAATCGGGGACAAACTTCTTAGAGCCGCAGCTCGTAATACGCTCCTGGAGAAGGAAAGAGAGGGAAAGGGAAAGAGAAAGAGAGAGAAATAAAGAGGATTTTTGGAACTGTTTCTCTTTTACCGCTCACTACTGGGAATCATTTGCCGCTTTTATTTGTTTTAATTTTCGGTCGGCCGTTTAGCGAAAGGATTCAGGCGACATCGTAAGCATGGCAGGGAAGATGCTTTAATTGAACCGTTTACAGAACGTTTTAAGATAATGTAGACACGTTTGACGTTTATTTTTTAATGTTACTCATTCTAAGTCTTATTTGTGCTCGAATATAAGCGAACAATTTTGCATTAAAAATTGTAAAAGTTATTACTTCATAACAATGTTAAAAAAATTAAAGTTATCCTACAATTGTACAAGTTTACAATAATTTTGTATTGCATCACCGTCACCTGTCGAATATCAGATGTATCATTTATTTATTCCATGAATAATGTACATTTTGATTGACGAATTATTAAGTTTGTTGATCAATCGAAGGTGAAAATGATTTTGCCTTTTCAAAGAATTCATTGCATAACGGAGAGGCCATGATAATTTATGATCGAATATTTCCGTTAGCAAGCCAACTTTAATCAACTAACTTGTGATACACGTTCGACTTGCACTGTCAACGATTAATCAGTTCGCGCCGTTAATCGAAACACTCGAGGGAAACTGAAAAACTTCCCACCACTTTTCCGCGATTAGGAAACTAACCCCTCGCCCATTACCATACAATCCTCTTACATCTCCCGCATCCCCTGGTAGACTCCGCCGCTGGCCTTTCCTCGCTACCCTACCGTACAACCTCCCGGTCCGTTTATCACGGAAAAATTGCGCTACCCACCACCTACCAACCCTCTGTACACTCTGCTGCAGTTCGGTAACAAATGAAGATTGAACATTCCCCTTGCCTCTTTTTTCGCTCGCTCGCGAAGACCCCCTTCCCTCTATAGTACAAGAGCGAGCGAGTGAGTGAGAGTGAGAGAGAGAGAGGAAGATTCTCTTTTCCTTTCGCTCTTCCTCGTCGCCCGCGTGATTAATTAAAAGCGCCCCGGCTGAAAGACGACGTGGCGCCGGCAGTGGCGCGCGTCCTGCACGTGACGTTTCGTCGGCGGAAAATAAACTTGCGCGACGACGACGACGACGACGACGACGACGACGACAACGACGAGGACAGCTCGCAAACCGCGCGAAAGAGAGAGATAGAGAGAGAGAGAGAGGGGAGGGGGAGTCTGTGTTGCTTTCAGGGAAGAGCATAGTTTTAGGGGAGAGAGACAGGCCAGGTGAAGCGCGCGCAGCTTTTTCGCTGGCCATCAGCATTGTTTTTGAAGGCGAGTTTGTTGCCTGATGAATAATGTAAAGGGAAAAGCAGATATTTTTAACAAATTTAACAAATTTCATTTCGAGACTAAAGTACGCGTGAATTTAATCTCCTTTTTAGTCACGGCAGTGCAGGAGAGCACAAAAGCCATCAAAATGAAAAGAACATTTAAAAGCTTTTATGTGAAAACTGTAGATCTATAGTTTCATAATGCTCGTACGTGCTTTATAAATTCGCAGGATATTTCTTTTTTTTAATGTGAAAATTTTTTGCCTCTTTTGATGCTAAAACATGAATACTTTTTTCGTTGTTTAATAAAACACCCACAAATGACGTTACTTTTATTATCCATTATTAAGAGTAAGGGTTCGTGAGTTATTTATTAACAAAAGAAGAAGGACTAGAAAATAAGCTTTTATCATATCATCCTCGTATATTGCAAATACAACCTGACACTATTATAAATCTATTTCTAACTTAACGTTTAGTCTTTTAACATTTCCGCGTGTAATAACAGTTTGATAAATAAAATCCGATCAGCTTGACTACTGTTAGCGTCAAATGTGTTTACCGTTCTCATGTACTCGTTATAACCGTCGTGTGGAACGAGAATTGTTATGCAAATAAATGATTAAATCATAACAGTATTAAATAACCCGTCGGCAAGCAATTAACGTTATTTTCCATTACGACGTGGATGCAAAACACTCCCGTACTATGATAAAACACAACACTATTAATAGTAATTGTATTTTAATAACAACGCATTGATTTTCACATGGAATTAGTTTATACTGACTGGTAATGTTTTCGTGAAATAACATGCCTGCCATTCGACGTCTCATAAATACATCACTTATTTATTGAAAAAATATCCTTGTACTTTTAATAACCCACTTATTCCCACTATATAGAAACGACAAAATCAAGGTCACTGAAAATCTCATATTAAATATTCGCGATATGTCAGGCTACGTTCACGTCAACGACGACGACGACCCAGAAAATATTCGCAGCCCGATCTCCCCTCTCTTTCTCTCTCTCGACTAACTTCGTTCCTTCGACAAACGGAGTTACTCGACCGCGTCGGGTAGCTGAATAATTTCGCGCGCTTCATCGAAAGAAGGGCGTCTCCTTTCTCTCTTGCGCGGTACATTTGGCCTTTATTGAATATAGCGGAGTTATACGGTTTACGGCGTCGTCGTAGTAGCGGCTTACGGCAGCCCTCCGAGAGCTATGGATTTCCCCTTGCCGGTCGTCTTTTAGGCAGTGAACGAACATACACACACACACACATATATACAGGAGATGGTAAGGTGCTGATAAAACACGTGGCTGCTGTTATGAACAATGTTATCGGGTCGTTCGGAGGACATCAACGAGTTCGACGATATTTTTGGAGAACAACATTTTCTTTTTAACCAATGTGGTATATTTTTCGTTGGAAGTATATTATAGGTAAGTTTTGTTTAATGAAGGTTTTAAGTATATTTTTGTTGTGTATTATTTACTGTTGTTAGATAGTTTAATCAACTTTAGTAGCTGTAGAATAAGGCTATGCACGTAATAGACGTTAAGACTTGATTAATCCCTGATACTATTACAAAGGCTAAGCATTATTAAGCGAACTACAATACCTTGGTGGAAATCCAAAATATTTTCTACCTATCAAATGGTCATTTAAATTAGGGACTGGCCATAAAATGGTCATTTCGCTTATCTAGTTTTTGGCCCCTGATGAAACGCGTTTTCTCCTAATATTCGAACATTTAATAGATTGAAAAATAGAATGAGTTTATCGAAGATTTGCACAAGCTAGTTCTT
>JAYJLV010105001.1:0-11715 GCA_036873485.1 Torymus texanus | reverse complement strand
TTCCGTTGAGGAATGTGTTTCTGTCCTTCACTCTCATATTTCTAGTGCAATTGATGCCCTTGCACCACTAAAAACCATTGTGCCTGGAAAAAAAGGCATCCTTGGTTCACTGCTGAACATCGTCGACTGATCCAAGAGCGCGATCGCCTGTACAGACGTTTTCGCAGGTCTAGATTAGCGCCTGATCTTCTAGTTTATAGGCAAGCTCGTGATCTCGCACATGCATCAGTCGAGGAGGCCAGAAATAATTATTATCACCTGCGCCTATCTTCACTGACTGACCCTAAAGATATTTGGCGTGAACTTGAGCATCTTGGCATATCAGCTACTAAAAAAACCTCAGAGTTGCCATTCTCCATTGATGATCTCAATGCACACTTTCGTAGTGTATCCTTTGATCCAGGTGCTCCATCTGTCTCTGACTTTCTAGCAACCCTGGCTTCCTCCAATGATACTGAGCGTATGACGTTTGACGAATTACAGATCTCTGATATTTGTGCTGCGGTAAATCACTTTGACACTCAGGCAAGGGGAGTTGATGGTATCCCCTCACATGTCATTCGGCGTTTTCACTGCGTCTTTACTGCGTTCTCACTACTGTTTTTACTACTGTTTTTATTATACTCCTATTATTCTTTTACTTTTATTCTTTTTTTTCTTTCTACTAATACGACGTGCTATTGTTACGCCTCTATTTAATCTACAACGTAAATATTTTGTTATTATAACTCTTGTTCCTTTGTACAACAAACTGTACAGAAATAAATATCATCTATTCTAATCTAATCTCTCGCTCTCTTTCTCTCTCTCTCTCTCTCTGTCACTCTCTCTGTCTCTCTCTCTCTCACTGTAAGTGTGCGGACGCCTTCTGCTTCGGCTCTCGCTCTTCATTCACTTAACTAACCGCTTTATACTTTCCGGAGTGAATCTATTACAGAAAAAGGAGCCCCAAGAGGCCCTTAAGCTCCCTGCCCAAAAACAGGAGGCTTTGCACTCCTGTTTTACGAGCCGGGGATCTTTTCCTGCTTACACAGCCTTAAGATAAGACAGAAACATCCAGGGAGGGGGAGTTATTCTGTATGTATGCAACGATTATACCATTTCGAAATTAGCAGCTTCTAAAACTGAAGGGCAAGGCTTACGATGTACTCCCAAATACCTATTTTGTAGCGTGCAAAAGGTTAACTTTCCTCCCAGTCTTGTCGGCTTAATATACAGGGCTCCAAAAGTAGCAATGCAGAGAGACTCCGAACTTTTTAAGTTGCCTAGAGATCTCAGCAGTGACTACGCAACAAAAGTCATTATGGGAGATTTCAACGCAGATCTATGTGACCCAACCAATGTGGATGCGAAAACTATGTTTTGGCTACTGAGCTGGTATTGCAGATAATTGAGCACGGCTCTACTCACCACAAGACACCAACCACTCACACGTGGATTGACATGATCCTGACGGACGTAAATGACGTAATACTTGACCGCGAGAATGAATGATTGCCCGGTTTCAGAATACATGCCATCATTACACGTCACTATTGACTTTTCTGTCCCTCCAGTACCAAAGGCTCTTTCACCTACAGAAATTTGAAAAATATCTGCCCGGCTTCCCTAAATGACTTTCTGTCTCGCTGTGACTGGGAGACTGGAGGGCGCTTTGAATAATCTTAATCAGAACCTCAATCTGGTAATACACCAACTAGCGCCTTTAAAAACTTTTAGAATTAATAAAAACAATGCTCCCTGGCTTGGTCTTGAATTGAAGCATCTCATTCACAAGCTACACATCGTCGCTACAAGCGCATTGGGCTAGCGGCGCACAGTGGGCTAAATCGACTTTTTCTTTTCGACAATCGTAGATAATGCGATAGGAACATGCTAGTTCCATGATTCTTGCTGGAGATTAAAGATTAAGGATAGCGGAATATAGGAAAACTATACGGAAAGTGTTATTATAACATTATAACCTCGAAAAACAGTTCCAAAGCGTCGATTTTCTCAAATAACCAGCCTAGTTGATTGCAGTATTCGATTTGACGCTATATAGTAAATTTTTAAAGTCATTTTTCGTAGATTATGGACGGCTAAATCAGATACCACAATTTCAAATGACCAGAAAATATAACCTCAATCATTAGTGTTGTTCTAATGATCAAAAAGTAAATTCTTTTCATATAAGTTAATTATTTATAGAACTAGGAGTATTAACACTATTAGCATGATAATAAATTATTCGTGTAATATTAAATGATGCATAGGATATTTTAACCTCAATCTAGTTAAGTTATGCTAATATGAATTATTTTTATATCCGACCATACTCTTAATAAAAGTGAATTTATTTCCTTTTTAATTTCTCTCGCACATTACGTATTATTGAATATATATAACTTAGTTTTGTTAGCTCTGAACCTAACCTGAATATCAGATCCCTACTTATATTACGCAATATATTTACAACTCATAGATTAAATAAAACACAGCAAATTTTTGAAGTGATTCTCCATAAATTATGGATAGCTAAACCAGATATCATAATTTGCTTAGAAAACATAACCTCTATCATTCGTGTTGTCTAAGCATCAATAAGTACATTTTCTTGATGTAAGTTTATGTTTATAGAACTATGTCTACTAAGAAGTATTATCGTGCCAATAAATTCTTTCCAAAATATTCTTACAAACTTATCTCAAAGTTTCAGCCGAATCCGTGATCCGGAGATCTGAGCCTATCCTTGTAAGAGGGTCAGAGAAAGAGAGATAGAGACAGAAGCAGTGAGTTAAAGAGACAGAGTTAGGCAGAGAGAGAGAGAGACTAAGAGAGTCAGAGAAAGAGAGAGAAAGAGACAGTGACTAAGAGAGATTCAGAGAGAGGCAGTGAGTCAAAGAGACAGAACGACTAAGGCAGAGTGAGGCAGAGAGAGGGACAGAGAAAGACAAAGAGACTGAGAGAGACAGATAGAGACAAAGAAAGACAGAGAGCGACAAAGGGAGACAGACAAGAGACAGAAAGACACGGAGAGAAACAGAGAGAGACACAGAGGCAGAAATAGAGGCAGGGAGAGAAACAGTGATAGAGATAGAGAGATAGATAGAGAGACAGAGAGAGAGATAGAGCTAGGCAGTGAGAGACCGAGAGAAACAGAGAGAGACCGAGAAATACAGAGGGACACAGGGAGACAGAGCGACAGAGAGAGACAGAGAGAGACCAATAGAGAGAGAGAAACAGAGAGTGAGCCAGAGAGACATAGAGAGACAGAGAGAGAGATACAAAGAGAGAGAGAAACAGAGGGTGAGCCAGAGAGACAGAAAGAGAAACAGAGAGTGAGCCAGAGAGTGAGAAAGAAAGAGAACAGGACAGAGTGCCAGAGGGAGAAAACGAGAGTGAACAGAGAGAGACCGAGTGAGGAAGTGAGACAGAGAGAGAGTGAGACAGGTTAAGACAGAAAGAGAGAAAGAGTATGATACAGAAATAAAGATAGAGGCAGGGAGACAGAGAGACAGCGAGTGAGGCAGAGAGAGACTAAGAGTGCCAAAGAAACAGAGAGACAAAGAGAGACTGTGACAGGAAGGCTGAGAGAGAGGCAACGAGTCAAAGTGACAGAGTGAGTGAGGCAGAGAGAGACGAACAGGCAGAGTGATGCAGGGGAGGGACAGAGTAAGGCAGAGAGAGAGACAGAAAGACATATAAAGATAGAGACTGAGAAAGATCGGCAGAGAGGCAATGAGTCAAAGAGACAGAGCGAGTGATGCATGGAGAGGGACAGAAAGAGGCAGAGAGAGCGACAAAAGGAGACAGAGGAGAGGCAGGGTGAGAGAGACAGTGCAGAGATAGGTATAGATAGATAGAGAGACAGAGAGAGACAGAAATAGACAGAGAGTGACAGAGACATGAGAGAGTCAGCGATATACAGGAGTGATAGAGATAGAGAGAGACAAAGAGAGTGAGGCAAAGCGAGAGGGTGATAGATAGAGAAGAAGTAAGTCGAAGAGAGAGAGAGAGAAAGAGTGGCAAAGAGAGAGACAGGGGAAAGACAGAGAGGGAGAAAGAGAGTGAGACAGCGAGACAGAGAGAGATAGGGAGAGAGAAAGAGTGAGGCAGAGAGAAAGAGAGATACAGAGAGGCAGAGAGATAGAGACACAGAGAGGGAGGGAGATAGATAGAGAGCATAAGACAAAGAGACAGAGAGAGTGTGGCAAAGAGAGAGAGAGAGAGAGAGAGAGGGGGTTAGACAGAGAGATAGTGACAGGGAGAGGAAAAGAGAGTGAGACAGCGAGAGACAAAGAGAGAGCGAGTGAGGCAGAGGGACAGAGAGGCAGAGAGAAAGAGACAGAGAGAGACAGGGAGAGGCAGAGAAGAGACAGAGACACTTAAAGAGGGAGCGGGAGAGACAGACAGAGAAACAGAGAGTACTATTGTTTTGCCTCTACGTCAATGACTTGCAAAACTTACTCGACGGTACAGTAAACCATATCTTTTACGCTGACGATCTCCAAATCTACCTTGATACCACCAAGGACAAGATTCTGGGGAGAATAACTCGACTAATTAATACAGCAAAACTCGTGCCTGAGTGGGCGGAGGGGGCTGGCCTGCATCATAATACAGGTAAAACCAAAGCAAGTCTGTTTGGCAATAAAATGAAAAATATTGCCAAACATAATATGAGTCTACCTGGCATTGAGATGCAGTCTGGAGTACTCATCCCCTTCAGTAGCGAAGTTAAGAGTCTCGGCGTTACATTGGACAGTAAACTGTCATGCACACCGCCCATTAATCAGGTAGTAAAGAAAGTAAATAAAGCCCTATATAGTCTGCGATTCATCAGGGCATGTACAACCGAGACTCTACGCAAGCGGTTAATCGAGGCATTAGTTCAGCCGCATCTGGACTGCTGCACAGTGGTGTACTTGGACGCGACAAATGAACAATGGATTTGACTGCAACGTTTAAGTCACTCGTGTGTAAGGTACGTCTTCGGGGTCAGGAGGGACGCTCATATAACCCCCTATCGTAAACGTATTGGTTGACTTCGTATTAAAACCTGGAAGCAGTATCATACTGCATTATTATTGTATAAGGTCCAACGCCTGAAGGAGCCCGGCTACCTAGCTGCCTTTTTTGACAAATTTGTACCTCGCCTAACCTACAGAGGAGTTCCGCCTGAACTTAGAGTACCTGCCGTAAAGTCAGATGTGGGAGCAGGATCATTTCAGGTTCAGGGCGCTTCTTTTTGGAACTCTCTCCCCCCTCCCTACGCTACCTTCCATCTTTTTCCAGATTCAGGAGGGCAGTGTGCCAGTACCTTTTCGATCTGGATCCCTAACCGCCCAAACCGATGAATGTGTAGGGATCTTAATGTGGAAGTTTTGCGAAAATATGCTATTCTTTTCTTTGTTTTAATTATTTTAGGACCTGGCCATTTGGTCAAAATATTGTGATATTAAGCAACTTACTGTGATATTCTATTCTTTTCTAGTCAGATTGATCCTTCGCATTATTATATTTTCTTTACATATGTTCTACTTGTTCGGATGTGTTATGTTGAAGTACTATAAACTAATGACTTGCCATGTGCGACATTAGCATTTCTCTTTTTGTCTCACTGATAATTTTAACTGTACTAAGTTAGCGCATCTGATGTAACCATTTACTTAATCCTGTTTGTTTATAAGATTGTATATTTTATATTTTTTATATTATTTTTTATGTCGAGGCAAATAAATATATTTCAATCAAACAATCAATCTCTCTCTCTTCTTCATTCGACGTTAGCTGCTGTTCGGCTGACTCATGGAAACGGAGATAGTGCGACTCTCCTGGCCAGCTGGTTTACGTTCGCTTTAGATCCAGCTACCGCAACGTTTTCGTCTGGCTGTGACTTGTAGGGGAAGGGAAGGGTCGTAAGGGGAATGCTATTGCCTAAGACGAGGCATGGCAGAACGGGCGCGCGTATGTGTGTGCGTATCGAGGCGCCGCTCGTCAATGTCGCCGCCCATTCGCGCTTGCATACGTATTTTTATGTGACGTGCAATTTGCCGTGTCACAACTTATAATTTATTGAAGCAATGAGAAAACAGAAGTCATGATTTATGGCAATATTGATCCAGTGTTACTTTCCTGTAAAGTAATACTGCTGTAGTAGTGGTAAAGCAGCATTGTGGCAATATTGTTACAATATTCAATGAATAGGGGATTGCTCAGCTTTATCTCCAGGGTCCTGGAAAAATTAGTTTATGAACAGCTGACAGAATACATCAACGACAAAAGTTACTCGACCCACTTTAAACAGGCTTTCGAAGACACCATAGCACTACTACAGCTCTGCTGAAACTCACTGACGACATCAGATCCGGCCTAGACAGATAAATTGTATGTGTAGCTTTACTATTCGACTGTATCAAAGCATTTGATACAAACTCACCGATGAAACTTCTGCGCAAGCTGAATAGTGTGGGCCTGTCACATATGGCTCTCTGATGGATACATTCCTATGTATCGGGTAGAAAATAACAAGTTGTTCATGAAAGTGATACATCAGATTGGGTAATAACCAATCTTAGTGTCCCAAAGGGGTCAGTGCTTGGGCGATAGTGTTCTGTCTATATATTAACGACGTACAACAGCTTTTCCTTAATACAGACATTCGACACATACTTTACGCCGTCGGCCTACAAATCTACTTACAAATACCATACAAACAGATAGAGGAGGGGATGTTCCAGCTATACGCGGCTGCTCGAGACGTTTCGGATTTGGTGTTGGCATCCAATCTTCGCCTCAAGGCAAGATGCAAGCCATTGTTTTCGTGACGCAACATACAGCTAATATAATTAATTGCTTGGGATTACCTGGAATTGATCTTGGATCGCGGGTTGTGGTTCCATTTGCAGAAACTATGATAAGTCACGGCGTAGGCTTGATCGTATACTGTCATGGAAATCTTATTTTGATCACCTATCAAACAAAGTGTATCGGATTTTACATTCTCTCCGCTTTTTCAGATCAAACACAATGGAATTACTTCGTCATTGCATGGTGAAGGCATTGATTTTTCCCCTCCTTGACTACTGTTTGGTTGTAACAGCCGATCCGACATGGGAACAAAAACGTAGACTACGAAAACTACAGAACACATGCCTTAGATACATTTTTGGAGTAAAGCGGAGTGATCGCGTGACTCTCTATCGACGCAGACTCGGCTGGTTGCGAACAGATATCAGACAGCAGTACTTTACTACTGTATTAATTGATAAAATATTAAATTACCGGTCACCATCATATTTAGATGAAATGTTTCAAAAGCGCCAATTGAGTCGGCCGGCTAGGGGGACCGCCCGAGACCCTATGATTCCACAGATACACACTGAATACGGCAAGCGATCAGTTAGTGCCCAAGGTGTGCAATTATGGAATTCTCAACCAGGAAGCGTTAAATATCTTCCTAGTATTGGCCGCTTTAAGAAAGCTCTATATGAGCACTTACTCGCTCTTGACTGATTTCTTTTTGTACAAATTCTATATTATATATTGTATTTTATTATTTGATGGCGTGTTGACTTTACCTATTTATTGACTGCGATATATTTTTATTGTACTCTGCGAAATTTTATTGACTGTGATATTATTTTATTATATTTATAACTCAGTGTCTGATAAGAAATGTAGTTAATACATATTATTTATTTGACCATGGCTTGTTGACTTATTGACTTTTTAATTATTTATTGACTATGGTATATTTTTACCGTACTCTGTGATATGATTTATTATATTTATAATATATCATATCACAGAGTATAGTACAAACAAAAATATTTTCGTAAATAAAAACAAAAACGAAATTGCTATAAATTTTATGACTGAAGAAATTTCCAGAATAGCTAGACATATTTTAGATGTAAAATTATCGAAAGATTACACGATAGAGAAAGAACAGCTTAAACCGAATATCAAAATCGTAGAAAATGTTTTTAAATTAGACCAAGAAATACTCAAAACGGATATTAACAGTAGAAACTTCAAATCTCTAAATGCTAAAGGTAAAATTCTTAATACAATAACAAACAAAGCTGGGAATCAAAGCATCATTATGGAAGTTAACGCAGAAATACACAAACACATTAAGAGGAATAGAAACAGATTATTCATAGGTTTTCAAAACTGTAGAGTATTTGACGTAGTAAACGTGAAACCATGCTTTAAGTGTGCAAGATTTGGACACAACAGCATTAAGTGTAAAAATACACCAACGTGTCTGAAATGTGCGGGAGCTCATATAAAAAGTATCTGTAAAAATAAACAGCTTTGCTGTATTAACTGCAGCTATATAAACAATCAATTTAGGAAATCATATAACACAAACCATATGGTGAATGACAAAGATATGTCTAAAGTAATTAAATCGAAGATAAAAAATTCATCATGTCCACTGATTATACAGTTAATGCTGACATACCGAGATACCTTGGTAAAGCAGAAAACTATAAAATCAATGCAGAGAAAGATGAAAATGATAATACACAGCTATCGCCAAGTACAGCGAACTCAAGGACGCACTGCTCAAACATGGAATCCTTACTCAGCAGATAAAGTCCCAGCAACTGAATATCAAATAAAAACAGAAATGGCAGCACTACCTCAAGCATTGGAAACTAATACAGAAATAAATCACATATTAGACATAGAAAATACAGACGATGATATTCAAACTCTCAATAAAAATTAAAAATCTAATGATAATTTGATACTGTATAAACATTAGAAGCCTACAAGAAAACTTCGCTAAATTAGAAGGTTTTATTGAGAGTTCAAATTGAAAACCTTCCATAATTGTTGGTAGCAAAACTTGGACTTTAAAATATCCCCAGTTGTACTCTTTGCAAGGGTATACAATGTACTATAACAACAGCAAAATTAACAAATCAGATGGAGTGGTAACCTACATACTTGAAAATCTAGATGAAGTAACAGAAACTATTGCAGAGGGTAAGTTGCGAATTCTAAACTCCAAGTTAAAAATGGATGATAAAAAATCGTTCATGATCTCAGCAATTTATAGATCACATGATTTACATAAAACAGAATTTGTACTATATTTAAAAAACTTTCTTGAGACTTATGAACTCAATAATAACCACATAATAATAGGTGATTTTAACATCGATATACTTGAATATAATAGCTGCAGCCCCGAGTTTCTAAACAATTTTCTAGAAAGAAGTTTTGCGCTAAGATTTGTAGGAATAACGAGGCCTTCAGAACATAATCCAAATGAACGATCTTGCATCGATAAAATGTTTGCAAAATGTGAATCTATTCATTATAATTCCTATAAATTACTTAACACCTTCACAGATAATTATCCATTACTGGCAACGTATAGTGACATAGCAAATAAAAAATTGAGCAATTGTGATACACATCTTAATGTAAATAAAGGCAATTACAAAACACTTAAAGAATTACTAGAAAAAACCAATTGGCATAACTTCTCTCAAATTACGGATCCAAATTTAACGGTAAATACCCTAATCAACATAATACAAAACATACAGAAGCATGCATATATAATGTTAACTCAAAAAAATAAATATAAGCCTAGGAAAAAATGGATATCTGCGGCTATCATGATTACCTGCAAAAAAAGGAATAACTATATAAAAAGAGGCAAAAAAATCTTGAAAACCCCCAAGTAAAATCTGAATATGATAGGTATTTTAACTTACTAAAAAAAATAATTATAGAAGCAAAAACCAAATACGAGAGAGATCTAATTAGTAAAAGTAGCAGCAATCTTAGACAACTGTGGAAACTCATAAACAATAAACTTGTAAGAAATATAAAAAATAGTAATGAAATCGACTATATATTCGGTGAAGGTAACTACAAAATAGACATGAACAATGGATTAGCAGACCTCATGAATAAATACTTTTGCGAAATAGGACCTAAATTAAGTGAAAAAATACATGTCCCAAATGAGCCTAACTCAACCTATATCAAAACGAATAATAACTCAATATACTTAAAACCAACTAACCCGACTGAAATATAAAACATCATATTAAATTTGAAGGATAAACCGGAGGAATCGATAATATAAGTAGTAAAACCCTCAAAATTATATCAGAAAAAATAATCTATCCACTAACACATATATTTAACCTATGTATACTAAACTCCACATGGCCTAATGCCTTGAAAATAGCAGAAGTTGTACCCATTTACAAGGGGTGCAATAAACACAATACATCGAACTACATGCCTATTTCGCTAATATTAAACATCGCAAAAATATTTGAAAAAATCATACATAATAGACTCTTAGGCTTTATTACTAAACATAAAATACTCTCCAAAAATCAATTTGGTTTTACGCAAAATGTAGGAACAAAAGATGCACTAAACAACTTAACTAATATTATATACAGAAACGTAGACAAAAGTAAACGTACGATCATCACGTCTCTAGATCTAGCCAAAGCTTTCGACACTTACGATCACACAATACTTCTGATCAAGCTCGAAAATTATGGTATAAGAGGAAGTGTCTTGGACCTACTGGAAAGTTGTTTAACTAACAAAAAACAAAAAGTAAAACTAAAAAACAAATGTAGTGAATATTGTTACATTAAAATAGGGGTTCCACAAGGAACTATCCTAGGGCCTCTACTCTTCCTAATATACATAAACGATCTACTAGAAAATACGCCCATAGAATCTATCAGTGCATATACTGATGACACTGCAATAATCGCCTCTGAAAACACTTTCTGAGTTTTCAATGAATAAACATCTTAAGTACGTCGCGAATTGGCTAGCTTATAATAAATTATCATTGAACACTAAGAAAACGGTCTATATAACCTTCGGAAATTATAGAAACAGCGTCCCGATGAGCACAAATATTAATATTAATATCAATAACAAAACAATAAATAGGGTTGAGGATTATAAATATCTTGGATTGATAATTGACTACAATATGAGATGGGATAAGCACGTTGAATCTATCATAAATAGAACGAAATACTTTGTGTCTTCGCTAAAATTGCATGTCTTATAAAAACTGATATACTAATCACGATCTGTTATGCACTATTTTACAGCATATCTACCTATTGTATTATAGCTTTGGATGGGGCATATAAAAACAGTCTAAATGTTCTACAAAGATTACAATCAAGACTCATTAAAATAATAAGCAAAAATCAATCCTAATAGAAAATTACACACTAAATCTACAGCAATCCTTCACTTATGAATCTATATTACATCATTACTCTAGCTTAAGTCACATTTATAAAGGCAGAGATACTAAGGCGAGAAACAAATGTATTCCGTACCCCAAAATGACCCTGACTATCAGTAAAAAAGGTAGCTACATTGAAATTATTAGAACCTTCAATGAATTTCCTACTGAATTAAAAGGGCTAAAGGGAAGTAAAAAAAATGGATACAAAACAACAAATAATTATGCACTATATGAATATATGCACTATTATCTACTTTATGCTAATTAATTGTATGCGACAACATTAAAAATCTTATATCTTTATACACTGTTACTAGACCCTAACGCTGTCCTCAAAAAAAGTTACAGCCATTCTCATTTTGAAAAGATCAAGAAATGTGGGGCCGATATACACATTTTCTTTAAGTTTTCTTTAAGTTTTATGCTATTTCTGCTGCAAAAAATGTACACAGTGATTTCTA
>JAYJLV010104990.1:0-11716 GCA_036873485.1 Torymus texanus | reverse complement strand
GAGAGAGAGAGAGAGAGAGAGAGATAGAGAGAGAGAGAGAGAGAGAGAGAGAGAGAGAGGAAGATCGAAATTCTCGACTGACGTCAGCTCTGCTGCTGCCATAGCTGTAGATTCACTAATCCGTTGATACGGATGGCAAATACGCAGAGGCTCAAGAGAGGGAGACAGGCGGGGATAGAGAGAAAGAGAGTGGGAGAGAGATCTACTACTGCGAGGAGTTACGACGACATCGGGCGTTTAATGTACCGTAGATCTATTATGTATTCCATGATGTAAACAAGTCTCTTATTGACAGGCTAGGTTTAGTCACTTTAAGATTCATTACACTGCAAACACTTTCTGCGTTTTTAATATGCGTAATGGAAACGAAGTATTATTCCCGTGTAAATTAAGGTACAAAAACTGATATAACCATTGAGAAACCGTAAATATTATAGCATTTTAACGAAAATAAAATTACGTATTAATAAAAACTTTAAAAAAAATCTTTTGACCTTATTTTACTCCTTAATGCTGGATAAAAACGCGATTCTTCTACTTATTTCATAAAATGTCACTGTAATTTTTTACAACCTTCCCTTCGCTTTCCTAGATCCAAACCGGCTCAAAATTTTATCTTCTGACTCTACAAATTACAATTAATTTAGTACACCCCATTGTGTTTTTCTTCGTACTTTTGTAAATATAAAGAATGAGTACGTAAGTGTTAAATATTTAATCATACATTCAATTTTACAACTTAATAGTGTATTAAATTCAATGAGATGTTTCATACATTAAAATCTTTATACGGTAAAGCAGTAGAAACATACATTAAATATCAATGTCTTTTACAACCTCATTAATTAATTAATTGTTCATTCAATTTAGTTACAATTCCACCATTATGTAATATGTGAATTTTGAGAATTATATTTACACTGTTCAAACAAATACCCATGCAAAATTCAAACGAATTTCCACGAAAAGCGCTACAAAAGACGCGCGTGCGTCAGCAAAAGCAGGCGTCAAAGCTCTCTCTCTCTCTCTCTCTCTCTCTCTCTCTCTCTCTCTCCCTCTCTCTCTTTCGGTCTAAATATATACATATGTGCAAGAGACATTGTAATCCAAGGACAGTCTTCCGCAAATAAGCCGTCTTGCCCGTCGTATATTTCATGTTTACCAACGGGAAAGGTGCGAGCATTAAGAATCGAACGACACCTGCACATCTGCACAGTTTCTATTATTTTCAGGCCGTTCCAGGGCGGAAAGCGCTCTATATAGTGGGGCGGTAGTGCGCGATAATCCAGCGGCGTCGTCACGGTTTCTCGTAAAATCCCGGCAATTCCGCAGCAGGGTCACCAGGGGAATCCCATAGTAACGTGCGCGCGGCTCCCCTCCCCACGCTGATAACGCGATGCCATTTCCAGTTGCAGATTTGACTCGCGAGGTCGTGTGCCCGATAACGCTTGGGTATACCGGCACCAACATACATATATATCCGTCGTCGTGCTTCTCACGGTAAAAGTGTATAGCTTACCGGGGAATATAAAGCGTCGTATATATATATACATATGGACGTATACGTATAGCCGCTGGTTTATTGTGTTTCGGAAGTTTCGTGTGGCTGTGCGTTGTTATTTTGTTGTTGTGGGCTATTTGAATATTAGTTAGTAAACGGTTAAGATGACAAAGTCAAGTGGAATTTATTTCGACACGTTTGATATCAATGTGATTACTGGATGCCCAAATGAGAGCAGTAAACGATGTGATGATCCATAAAATTAACGAGTACACGGCTATACTTATGGGCACTCTAATAATTTGACGAACCGGCCAATTACAACGTCTCCGTTTAGTATTCATATAAAATTGCCACGCTGTGTATACGCGAATACAAAATCAATTTTTATGCCCGTCCTACATCGGCAAACATTTACGCGTACGTATATAGAGCCATTTAAAATAGTACAGGTGATCCGATCATCGAACATTTACATAAGCGCACGCGTCGTTTGCGCACGGATCATACTTATTTCGGCCCGGCGAACTCGATTGACTCGTTTAATCGTTTACTTTTTCGCTTAAATACATACATCCATCCACACACACACACACACACACACATGTGTGCTTCGGTGTTCGGTGCACGCTAGAGAACGAGGGAGCAACGAACGCGGTACAGGCGTCGTGTAAATGGTGGTTTTTTTATCACGTACACGGGAGTGTAGAAAGGGAGAGAGAAAGAGAGAACGAGAGGAAAAGGTCATACTAGTATGCGACGAAGTACGCGTTGGCGAGCCGATCGAATTGCATGCGCGTTGCGGTCGCAATAACCAAGCAAAGGGAGACCGAGTGCGTTAGAGAGGGAAAGAAAGAGAGTTTGCTGGTTCAAACGCGAAACATCGCAAAAGCGTATACACACGGCCCGCAGGAGAGTTTTTGCGTCACCCGAAACACTTTACATCTACGTGAGTACAAACAGTGTTTTTTCGGGGTTTTCGAATACACAATAAACACAGCGATTTTTATGTCGAGAAACTGAATTTGAAAGTTGAAGGTGGCTTATTGTAATTTTGGAAAATTTAAAACGACAGTTAAATTATGTGCTTGGCAGTGTTTTCCCTCGTTATCTCTCTCTCTCTCCGTGGTTATCCCTATCTTTCGAGCTGAGTTCCGCTTTCTCTCGTGGGCGCGCGCTTGTTCGCCCCCCCTCCTCACTATTCCGTGATAACAGTGATTACGTTAAAGGAAGAATAATAGCCACTAAAGAAGGTACGCACATGAGATGGGTTATTTACAGAAGCTATCAACGTCGTGGAAGCATAATTTTAGGGTCATACCTTGTGCCATTACCTCTAAATCGAAAATAGAAGTTTAGTACATTGTAAAGTACTTCTAAAAGCTACCGTGCGTCTCGGTTTCGCCGCGGATACTCATAACGCACCCAATAGTAAAAACATATCGAATAATAATTTACAAACGACTTTGGCGAAAAGTTCTATTTTCTCGCTGTAACAGCACACGTACGCGCGAATACGATCATTTTTCCTCGGGATTTTATTCAAAATTATACGAGAGTATATATTTTTTCTCTCTCTCTCTCTCTCTCTCTCTCTCTCTCTCTCTTTCCTCAAATCCAGCATATACGCGGAAAATCCATGCACTGTTTACCCGTGGCGATGTGCGTTTTATAGTCATGAATAAGTATCGCGCGGCTGCGCGAGTGGCGGGTTATATAGGGAGTGTTATACGACGAAACAAGTAATGCGGAAGTATAAATATTTCCGAAAAATTGCAGATGCAAACGGAAACAATATTATTCCAGCGATGTGGAATATCAAAATTTATGTCGTTCGTATGATAAACCACGTGCCGCTGGCACCGCTGCCGCTGCTGCTGTTGCTGCTGCTTGCTTGCCTGCCTGAGTCTACCCCGGCTGTGCGCCTGCACCTGCACTATATATCGGAAGTCAGGAACGTGCCTACTTTTGAAGCTCTGCTCTTGGGGCGTTATACGACGCGTCGTATAACGCGAATACTTTTACGACTTTCCGTACAGGTTTATCGGATTTACCGCTCACCCACCCTCGTCGTCGTCGTCGTCGTCGTCGTCATCCCTGGCACGGAGAAAGACCCCCTCGCTCACGGTTTATGCAAGCGGAAAATCTACACAAAATAGATTTTTGCGATAACGGTGCGTGTAAACAACGCGTTCGTAAACTTTAATTAGAAAACTCGCTGGGCGTGGGCGTTCAAGGTTTCCAGGGTTCGTCTGTCGGTATAGAGACCAGCCGTGGTGGTGTGGATCGCCGGCGAACTTCTCGAATAGTAAATTAGTGGGAAATCAAGACAAATGTTTAGAGCAAAATAGCGAATGTATGATTTGAGGAGAAGTAAAATATTTGGTAGGAGATGCCTGTGATGAGGCATCAACTTTTTAAGGTTCAACGACATCTGTTTCTGTAATGTATTTGTTTCCGTATATATAAATTACGGATATAATCCGTAGCGCGATCTGTAGCATGTTAATTTTTCTTAGACTTATTTCATAGGATATTCATGACGTAAATATAATAGAAAAAATGTTTTCTCACAGATGTTACCTATTGATTCAAGCACCCACTTCTTATACCCATAGCTAAAAATATAACATTTCAAACTCTTGATCCAACGCTTATAAGCGTCTCGTCCCAGCCAGGAATGTCAGTTCTTCCACTAGAAAACACAAAAGAGGCGTCCGACATACGCGTGTGCGTTCGCAATTCGCTGTGACAACAAGGGCAACTACCTTAAACACAGCTCAAATTAGAAATTAAAAAGCCTCAGAAGAGATCCTCGTCTTTGAGTGTTTATTTGCGTGCTTCTGCTCGCGCGCAAACTGGCTGCTTATGTCGCTCTTGTTTGCCCGCGCGCTATATACATCGTGCGACGGCAGGGCTCCAACTAAGGTATTGACGCTCGACGCTTGATCCTTCTAACAGTATCATGAATATTTACGCGGCACTCTAACGCTGAGCACGCGCCCGCGTGCACGCACACCCGACAGAATCAATATATATATATATATATATATATATACACACACACGAGTGAGTCTGCATGTAACTGTGCTATATATGTGTATATGTGTATGTAAATGTTAAAGTACGCAAGCACTGACGCGAGCATTTTACGCGCGTGCGCGCGCAGGCACTTACTTTAATTCACGATAAACACTTTAAACGAATCGCGTGTTGCCCAGGTGAATGGGCTGCATCATTTTAGAGTTGAGCAAGGGAGAGAGAGAGGGAGAGATGGAGCTGTTTTGAAATGTAAAATAGGTGATGTTTGAGCACTGGAAATTAGTTCATAAAATATTATCGCCATGACGAGCTACTAGGCATACACATAGACATACACGCGAGCGCGCGCGCACTCGCGTACACTCACTCACTCACTCGACGTCGCGTGCTTGGATTCGAGAAAGGGGCTTTACTCGACGCGAGTCCATTCAACGTGGAGAGCCGAGCACAATGAAAGAGCATCGCATAAGAGAGCGTGTGTGTCGCTGAAAATTATTTACACCGACGTACTTTCCACTATATACGATAATCATTTTTCTTCCGGCCTACGCGTTAACTGTTTTAAATATTATTCGAGGTTAAGTTGAAGGCGTATGCCACTGTGTTTCGTTATCGTGTTTGCCGTCGAGAAATTTATGAGCTTCCCAATGATCTTGATTTCATTTATTCAGCGATAAGTGAACGAAATAACATTGAAATATAATATACGAGCGGCTGACAACTTATACCCTATATATACGTTATTTTCTAGCGTGTAAAGTGAGGAAACAAGAAAGAACCTGGAAAGCTCTATTTTTTAAAAGAAACTTACTTATAAGTATTCATTCAGCCCCAAAGCGTCGCAGATGACAAAAAAAGCATCGCATCGTATAACATAGACCAGCAGCCCGGCAATTTTCCGGCGCGCATGGATATCTCTCTCTCTCTCTCTCTCTTTCTCTCTCTCTCTCTCTCTATCTATCTCGCTTCTTCACGGCAATGCTGCTCCATTGTATGCGCGAGGGGCTCAGCGAGATACCAAGAGCGAAAGAGGCTTGCGCTTAAGTGCACCCGCTCTCTCCTCACCGTGCTGCGAGAAAGTATGAAAATCGAACCTTTAAATATTTCATGATGAGCACGCGAAAGATGAGAATTACGCGACGACGCCTCCGCGAAATGGCGGGGGAGAGGAAGAGAGTGAGAGAGAGATAGAGAGAGAGAGAGAGAATTCAAGCCCCAGTAGCGGGGAAGAGAGGTGGATGGAGTAACGGCAGCGCGGGGGACGCTCTAAATCCGCGCGCGAGAAAAGAGGAGAAGAGGAGGGCGGAAAGCGACGTGGAGCGGCATATTACGCCGTTAATACAGCGCATATCGGGAGACGACGGCAACTACCAGCGAGAATCACGGCGCTCCGAGAGCCTTTTCCTCTCCCTAACCAGCCCTCTCTCTCTCTCTCTCTCTCTCTCTGCAATTTATGCCGGAGTTCCGCACCAACCTACCTAGTCCCTCGTTCCAGCACTCGCTCTGCGGCTTATTAACATATGCCACCGAGGCTGCTAGCCCGAGCGCAAGTGCCAGTATGTCGGGATTGCCAAACTGGAAGTTACTTCCACGTGCCCGGCGAGGCAGCGCGGAAATGGTTGCATGGCTGCTGGTGCTGCTGCTGCCGTTGCCATTGTCCCCTTCTCCTTCTCTCAAGAGCCGAACCGAATATAACCGAGCCCTGGCTGGAGTTCCAACTTTCGCGATACGCAGAGTCCCGGCCGTCGACGGAGACCCGCGGATATAGAGCCGAGCGGACAGGTGCAAGTCAATAAGCTGGGAGATTTTACACTTTGACGCCGCTGACAGGCATTTGTGCGCGAGCCCCGATTGTGAGAACGTGGATGTGTTCCCCGCATGGCGTCAAAGTTGCCCAGATAATTTAATGGAGTATGTAACAAGTTTCCGATTTTAGGGCTAGCATGCGTGCGTGTGTATAGGAGCACACGAGTGCGAAAGAACAGAAACGACGTGGATATGCTAATGTCACTGCAGATGGTCTTTGATCGAATTAGATTTTTGTCTTTCGAAGTTTTGTTTTACGAATATAAGGGTTTGCAGAATTGAAGAGTTCTGAGTGTATGCATAGGTTTGAAAAGTTAATTACTTATTCGCAAAGAATATAATATGATCGAGTAGATAAGATAATAATTTATTTTTTTACTTATCAGGAGAGACCACGAACTCTAGATGCCGGATTTTGCGCTTTAACTTTGGGATATGCTTTTTACTTAGATGTCAAAAAAATGAAGAAAGCTGATTGTCGTATAGTCTAAGGCATTGAAAAAATCGAATTATAGACATTATTAGTATTCGCCTTTAAGAAGTTAAAAAATAGCCTCTATTTGAAATGAAAATCCTTTAGTCTAAAATCTCAGATAATGTTTCGCAAATAAAAAATTAAACTATAGTTTAAACTATAAAGAATCATGATTTTAATTACTTTTTCCAAAATTTAAAAGTTTATCTTTAGTCAAAAGTATGCTAATTTAAAATTAAATAACAAAATTAATTAAAAATTTCATAGAAATATGTACAGGAACATATTTTGAGATTTTCTCATTAAATTTTCGTTACCGTTAGAAACTCTTAACTGGATTAGAATTGGCAGACTGAAAATGCTTGAAAAAGAGAATAAAAGCTTGCTTGCTTTAATTTAATTTTTTCATTTTAAGTATTATCGGTTTAACTATATAAGGTTTAATATGACTAAAATTCCCATATTTTCTAGTAATTTGGTAATATCAACCACAAATACAAATTTTTCCTATAAAAACATAGTAATTTTTACTGTGTTTCTAGTAATTTTTACTATGTTTCAATGGAAAAATTTATATTTTAGGTTGATATTGCCAAATTACTAGAAAACATGGGATTTTTCCCCCACATTTTTCTATCAGTGTAGTGACGAGAAATTTGCCTAGACACAATGTAGTTATAAAAGCCATTCCGTGTAAGAAAAACTACCGTTAGCGACGACCACGGACGATCTGCCGTCATTTGCGACCGCCGGGAGAGAGAGAGAGAGAGAGACCCTACAGTGTACCTACAGTGTTCCCTGACCTACAGTGTACTTTCGAAAAAAACCAATACATTATTTCTCAGAAAACCGCATTATTTAAAATGCGATAGCTTAGCGAGAAATCGTTGTAGAAAATTTTAAGAGTCTTGGCTAGAGTTAGATTTCGAACGTACCTGAAAATTTTCTGCGGTGAAGAGTAACGGAAAATACGACGGTGACGACAAGAAAAATTAACATTCAAAATATCATCATATAAAAGTAAAAGAATAAAAGAAGATTTCATTGTTTGCTTGATTTAAACTAATTAATTACATTTTGAAAGTTTATTAAATATAATGTAACAACATTAGATTTTAAGTATTTCATATTGAATTCAATTGTAAGTATCTCAAATTACATCGTTTGCAGTCTTATTGGAAATCTAAGTGTAATTCTGGATATTCAACAATAAACCGTCAACAGACACAAAGTTCCCACATTATCCATTAACCTAATTAGTTTTGAATTTGTGGCATTGAGACTATGAGGCTTGCGCAGAACTTTGAGTTTAAGTCACTTCTATTAAGCTAAACGCGCGTATAACCGAAGCGCCATTATGTTATACATTGCATACACCATATATAATAAAAAAACATCGTAGAATTATTATTATTATTTTTAAACGAAAGACGAAGAGAGCCTTACGTTCCATCAAAGCCAATTAAATGTATAACTCAAAACTGCAGTTTTCATAAAAGGAATTAATTATAACCGTTTGAAAAGGTGTTGGAATAAGCGTTCGTCAGAAGATAAGCGAGATTATGTGTTAGCGCGGGGTTTTCTCGAATAACCCTTGCTCTGAATGCCGCTAATTAAATCTCGGGCAACGCGACCAGTGTCGGCTTCCATTTAACGAAGCTCTCGAGAAGGCAGACGGAAAATAAAGTCCGGAGAGAAAGCACGAGTGGCAGAAGAGTCTCAGGCGCTATCCACAATGTATTAATTTGCTCACTGCGCTCTCTCGTGCGCCATCTATACGCTTTTTATTCTTAACCTCGTTAGGTTTATAGGTTCATTATGCGGGGGGATGGGGAGGGAACGACTTGTTTTGTATTCCAGAAATACGGCGTCTTTGTGCGAAATAAACTATCAAAATAAAAGCGCGTATAATCTCGAGAAAAGGCGCGCATGCCGTACTTGTCGTTATTTAATTACCAAGAGGTTAAAATGAAGAATATTTCATGTTGTGGACTCACCTCAACTCATCTCTCTTACTCGGACATTAAAATTTTGATTTCGAAATTTAAAAGCTATTGAGCGTAGTATTGACGTTAAATAGTGGCGAAACCAGTTCGAGGTAATTATAAACGTAAAAATGTGGAAGAGGGTGGGAAAAGAGCAACGCGCTCGTACGTCTATATAAAGACTGTAGTACACGCGTGCACGGGAAACTAGATATCAAAAAGCTAATAAACTCGTTGAGCAGCTATTCAGTGTGACACTACCTACATAAGCGTTGCGCGTGCTTTCAGTTAATTTACATGAGATATTCAGAAGCGCATGGAAAATAAACTGACTTTTTTAAATAAAAATAATTCTATATCTCGTACTGTCAGGAATTACCTAAATTAAATTCTCACGTTTAAAGTCTATATGAACAATTCCACTAAATACCAAAAATAAATCATAAGTTTTTGAGGAATACACTTTTTATATCATGTTTATTGGTTCTCTGGACCATCTAGAATATATACAAAATATATAAAATACTAAATTTTCACGCAAAATTAAAATTAATCAATTGTTTTTATTTCGTCACACTCCATCGTGACAAACTGCAGACCTATTCAAAAAAGTTCCTTTAAACACAAATCATTTATTTGCATTTTATACAATGAAAAATTATGAATCCCTTCAAACGCTACATACATTTTACATTACTGTAAAATACAGTAATTTTTTAAACATTCTGGAAAATAGTTTTTACCTACTTCTTTGCATTTTTATAGTATTTTTATTTTGTGTATTTTACACTCACTTTTTGATCTGTTCTCAAAATGTTTTATATTCAGGATGGTTTCAGAGAAAAAGAAACCCGTGTTTCCTACAGGTGTTCCTCCTTAAAATTTATATTTACTTTAGTACCTAGTCATCTGACGTTACCTATAAAATTACACAAACAGTATACATATTTCTACTTTTTCGATGTGTAAGTAAACGTTAGCCTAATTCTAAAGACGAATGAAATCCGACTCCTTTACCCAGTTAAGGCTGACTCGAGCAGTTAAAAGAAGAAAAAATAGAGAATCCAGAAGAATTCAGAGCACTAGAGAGAAAAGTTGAGTAACGCTTGCAAATACATTAGCGTCGCTGTGGAGACTAAAAGTTGAGTAAATGCATCAAAACAGAAAAATTGTTGGAGGTATAAAGAAGAATTACGGTCGCTGTGGCGAGAGCGGGAATGGTAACGATATTGTCGTCTGTCGACGGTGTGTGACATGTTTTCTCCAAGTTCCTCTCCCTCCTCCCTTCCCCTTTCGAGCTCTCATAAAGGAGAGGAGCACCGCGGTAAAACTTCACGCATTATTATGCCCGCGGAGAGAGTTTTCTTCTCTCTCGCTCCCTCTTATCTTTTGTACACTCGCGCACGTTCTTTCTCTCTCTCTTTCTCTCTCTCTTTCTTACTCCTTCCCAAGTCCACCTGAGAAATTTACTTCCATTGCCCGCCGACGCTGACCCCACGCCATTAGGATTTTTCATGGACTACCACTCGGCAGCCGAGGCGGCGTATTAAAGGAGAGCATAGGGGGGCGACCCTATTATACCGCCCAATCCTTTATCGCAGCTCGTATATTTAACGAATCCACTTCTCTCTGGCTTTTCCCCGTTTCCTAGTCGAAAGAGAGAAAGAGACAGAGCAAACGAAAAATGCGAAAAGAGAAAATATCGTGCGCGAGACAGGCGCGCGCAATTGACGGGTTTGCCTGGACAAACAAGCATATGCGCGCATCTGTGCAGCTAGAAGGGAAAAGAGGAGTCGGAGGCTGGTATGTATACGCGTTCGTAAAGTCTCATTTTCTCTTGCAACCTTTCGACTTTCTCTCTCTCTCTGTCTCTTCTCTCGTTGCCTTTCTCTGGTTGTATACTATTCGCGCGACGATCGGGAAATGGCTTGACTTCTCCTGGCAAATATGCGTTTCGCCTTTTTACGATTCGCCTCGGCAACTGCAACGATGACAAACAGAGTACGGGGGAAAAAAGAATTTACGACCCGTCGATTGGAAATAACCGGTGACACATGGGAAATTCTCTGTCCCCTTCATTGTCACGTTATGCGCTGCGCTTTGATTTTGCGCAAAATCATTTCCCTTCTAAAATCTCCTGTATGTATATAAAATGCAAGACAAAAAGAGTGCAGAGGACGACGGTGTCCGTAAAAAGAAAAGAAATACTTTCTACATATAGATAAACGCCTGTGTATATCTAAGTATTCCATATAAAAGCGTGCCACGAGGTCATCATTGCAAAGTTTCCACGATTTATAACTCAGCTTCGACACAAATTCACAAATGAGAGCAGGGGGGGGGCGATTGGGGAGTGGGAAAACTGACGGTTCAGATTTGTAAAGTTACGTGCAATAAGATGATGTAACGAATTAAATTAATAAATAGCGTAAAAAATATGAGATAAACTGAGCAGGAATTCACGGATCCGCGATTTCTGGTCCCAGACGATGACTAGTCAGCTATATAAGATAAAAGTAGTAGTGATCGTCCGTCAGATATCGTGTACCATTAAAATTTATATTAAATTTAATATGGATAAATTACAATTTAAAAAATGAATGTAATTTTTTCTTTCCTAATTTAAGCTTAGTATATAGATTATGATAACTACATTAGTTTTATTTTTATTATTCACACGTACAACTACACTTTACTCGTTATACTTTATAATAAAAATAACGTTGCAATTGTTAATCCACATTACGTAAAATTTAGAAACAAAAATATTTTTAAAATTAAATAATATGAAACAAATGCGTACATTTATATGATTTAAACTGGACATTTATTTATTTATTTATTTAACCAGAGTAAGTACAGTGGAAAGTACATTTTACATTATACTATATGTATAATCCAGCAGAG